>PVJL010018809.1:0-15134 GCA_004026885.1 Lyroderma lyra | reverse complement strand
CCTCGAATTGCCAAAGCAATACTACATAAAAAGAATAAGGCTGGTGGCATTACACTTCCTGACTTCTATTTATATTACAAAGCATCAATAGTCAAAACAGCTTGGTACTGGCAGAAGAACAGAAATAGAGACCAATGGAATAGAACTGAAAACCCAGAAATAAACCCACAAATATATGGACAAATAATTTTCGATAAAGTAGCAAAAAACATACAATGGGGAAAAGACAGCCTCTTTAGTAGGTGGTGCTGGGAAAACTGGAAAAACATATGCAAAAGAATAAACCTGTGCTATGAACTCTCTCCATATACAAAAATTAACTCAAAATGGATTAAAGACCTTCATATAAGACCTGCAACAATAAACTGTATGGAAGAAGACATAGGTACTAAACTTATAGACCTAGGACTCAAGAAAGACTTCATGAACTTGTCCTCAAAGGCAAGGGAAGTAAAAGCAAAAATAAATGAATGGGACTATATCAAAATTAAAAGCTTCTGCACAGCAAAAGAAACCATCAACAAGGCAAAGAGACAGCCAACTGAATGGGAGAAAATATTTGCCAATAACGCATCAGATAAGGGTCTAATATCTAAAATATATAAAGAACTAATAAGACTTAACAACAAAAAAACAAACAACCCAATTAAAAAGTGGGCAGAAGAACTATACAGACACTTCTCCCATGAGGAAATACAAATGGCCAACAGACATGAAAAAATGCTCATCCTCATTAGCTCTCAGGGAAATGCAAATCAAAACCACAATGAGACACCACCTCACACCTGTGAGAATGGCTATTATCAACAAGACCAGGAATAACAAGTGCTGGAGAGGATGTGGAGAAAAAGGAACTCTGGTACACTGCTGGTGGGAGTGCAAACTGGTATAGCCACTGTGGAAGGCCGTGAGGAGGGTCCTCAGAAAATTGGGAATGGAGCTACCATTTGACCCAGCAATCCCCCTTCTGGGGATCTACCCAAAGAACTTGAAAACCTTTGTCCGCAAAGACTTATGTACCCCCATGTTCATTGCAGCGCTGTTCACAGAGGCCAAAACATGGAAAGAACAAAAGTGCCCTGCAACAGATGACTGGATAAAGAAGGTGTGGTACATTTACACAATGGAATATTACTCAGCTGTAAGAAAAGATGAAATATTGCCATTTGCAACAAAATGGATGGACCTGGATATCATCATGCTAAGTTAAATAAACCAGACAGAAAAAACAAAGAACTGCGTGATTTCACTCATATGCGGAATATAAAACTGAAAGCAAAGATAAAAAGAAATGAACAAACAAATAACCCATGGACATAATCAATAGTTTAATGTTTATTTGGGGTAGAGTGGGTTAGGGTGGGGAGAAAGGGGAGGGTGTGGGAGAGGAGGGAGGGGAAGCCAAATATAAGGTGGTGGAAAGAGAAGTCACAAAAAAAAAGAAAAGAAAATTTAGTTTAGAAAAGAGACTCTAACATATTTTAACTGGTCAAAACAAAATGTTTATTATCACATATTATAAGTAAGGAACAATTTGCATAACATGTAACTTTTTATCTTAGGGGATAAAATGTCATCTAGGAAAAGGGATATAAATAAAAATATTGACTACCAAAAAAAAAAAGATTTTCCAACCCCTAGATCAACCCGCACATTCAGAGGACTTTTGGGTGCTGGAGACTTCAACTATAAACTAATAAGAAGGTTCAACAGTTGTGGGATATTGTGTACCCAGCAAGAACTTGCCCTAATCCTGCCCCCTATCAAGCCACGGAGACTCCATCAGCCTCAAAAATGAATGCTCTCAACAGCCGTTATTGACAATATCCTCTGAATCAAGATAAAATGTCCAACTCTTTCCAGAATGGGTGCTCTTTTTTGCAGGGGACCTGTAGTATCTGGGTCTACAGCAGTGGGTGTGCAGTGATACTGGCCAATGCTGACCCCGTTCTGTGGGGCTGTGTTTGGTGGCATGTGAGAAGGACCCTGAATAATGAATGCAGCATGCCGCAAGTTCAGACCTGTGGATTCCCACTGTGTACATAATCATTAAGAGCCCAAGAGTGCACCCCAGTGTGCCTTTGGCATAAACCTTGACCAGAGCTTAGTCCGGGGATAAGAGGTCATGACCCAGCACAGTTCAGGTGATATGTAAGCCTAAATCGAAGAAGCCCCAATATCCTGCCATTGACTGCCAGGCTCCTGAGGTTGTTGGGTGTGTCCAGCCATTCTTTCCTCATGGGGGCTTTGTACAAGCAGACCTGAAGAGGGCCATGGGTCTGTCACCACCTTGCAGATAATTTAGAGAATTCTCATGCGAAAAAGTTTGGAGGTGAGCAGTTTCTATTATAAATACCCTCCTTCCATTGATAATGCCTTGGGAAAGAAGGACTAGGAAGTTATCAGAAAATGGTCAGGAGGGAGGCAACTGGGAGCAGCCACAATGTATCTCCACACCACCCAGTCCCGAGTGCACATAGTGAGAAACAATGTTTCCAATTGTACCACATTTAGGAGACTATCTAGAGAGCTGTATAAATCATCAGGGATGCCTCATAAATACCTCCTGGAGGGGCCTCACACTCAGAGGCCATGTAATGTGAGAACTGACACTCTATATCTGTTCTCCAAAGGCCTTTTGACAAAAGGGAAACCCTTCCCATGATCCTCAGTTCCGGCCATTTCTAGCTTCAGTTGGGATTGGAGAGATCATCCTGTACACCCTCAAAGCCACAAACTCAAAATGGGGATCAGGCAAAGACTGGCAGCTTCTACACCCACTACCTAGAAGTGGCATATCATAGGCTCCACTTTACATGCCATCTGAACTCCATGGAACTCAGTGTGGACCAAAATGCATCTCAATTTAGATGTCAAGTTTCAATCAGAAAGAAGCTGGCCACAGTGGTCTGGTCACATTGTTTCAACCTTAGCTGTCAACTTCTGAGGATGTGGTCAGTTCTCTGGTGCCTGTTGTCCCCCTGACATTCACTGAGGGCACAGTGGAGACTTGGTCTCACAGGAAAACATTGGGATCTTTAAGTGTATCTCGGTCTTTCCAACACCTAGATCAACCTGCAGTACTTGAGGACAATGGGGTAAAGAAGACCTCAGCTATTAGTGGATAAGAGAGACTGTGGGGTGGGTTATGGTGTACCCAACAAGAGCTTGGCTCAATCCTGCCCCCAACAGGCCCTGAAAAATACATCAACCTCAGGGATGAGTAGCCCTGACTTCTATAAAGAACAGTATCGTTTTGGTCCAGATGAAAATTTCAACCCTTTACAATATGGGTTCCCTGTTCTCCAGCAGGCCTGCAGGAGCGGTCTGCAATGAGAATGGCCAATGTCCCCCAGTACTGCTAGACTTTTGTGGCATGTGATTGGCACCCTTAGATGAGCAGAGCAACACAAACTTAGAGCAGTGACTGTCAATCACAAATATAGGAACACAGAGTTCAAGAATGCACCCCAGCCTGCCTTTGAGATACAACAAACTAGATCATAGGTCCAGGCGAGAGAACAAAACAGCACAGCTGAGCTGATATCAAGGCCTTAAGCCAGGCAGCCCCAAACTGCTGCCCCTGAAAACCCAGATCTTGAGGCAGTAGGGGTTCTCCAGCCATCATTTTATCATGTGTAGTTTTCACAAGAACACCAGAAGAGGGGCATGGTTCTGACACCACAGCCCAAAGTTTATAGAGCATTGTCAAAGAGCAGAAGAATATGGAAATTTAGGGGCTTCTGTTATAAATACCCACACCCTTCTTGTGTTACAGAATTCAGTCTCAGGCTCCATGCCAGAGCCCAGGGAAATAAGGACAAGTTGAAGGCCATGGTCTGGAAGAAGGCAACTGAAAGGAGGCATGAGGTAGCTCCACCAAATTCAGCCCTAAGCTCACATGAGAAAGAGTTACCAAGTACATGATATTTAGGAAGGTGTGCAGAGACCTGTCTGCATCAGTGATGTCTCATGGTTGCCACTTGGAGAGACCCCACCCTCAGAGACCCAGTACGGTGAGATCTTACAGTCTCTATCTGTTTTCTAAATGCCCCTTACAAGGAGTTAAACCATTCCCCCTGATCCTAGGTTCAGGCCATTCCCAGCTTCATTTGTGATTAGAGAAGACACCTAGCACATCCACAATCTGACTGGACATAGATATTCCTGGAATAAAGCTGACAAGACTGACACAGAAAGCACAAGTATATACCCACCCTGACTAACACAGAGACCCCAAGCAGATTTCAAACCTGACCAGCATGGAGATCTATAGCAGAACCTCAAGATGGACAGTACAGAGACCCAAAGCAGATACCTTAGTGATAAATACAGAGATTCTATGAATACCCCAAAATTTATCAATATAGAGACCTCAGGCAATCTCCAACCTCTCCAGCTCAGAGAACCCAGGTGAACCCCAAATTTCAGTTGGTACAAACGCCCTGAACAGAACACAAAAGTGACTAACATAGAGATCTTAGGTTGATCTCCAAGCTCATGACTACAGAGAATGTAGGTAAACCCCAACTTGACCAGCACAAAGATGCATAGTAGAACCGTGATTTGAGCAGAACAGAGAACCCCAGGTGGACCCCAAATAAGTAATTACATAACCCCCATAAAATCTCGACCTAACCAGCTCAGAGAACCCTAGCCAAACACCCACTTATGCAACTCAGACACCTCTGGGTGATTCAAATATGATCAGAGCAGAGATCCCCCCCCACTGATTTCAAACTTTACCAACATAGAAGCATCAGGCACACTCTCAACTTTACTTGGCACAGAGGCTCTCAGGAGACCCCTGACATGACCAGCATAAAAAATACAGGTATAGTACCACCCTGACAAGTATGGAAACCTCAAGAAGGCCTCTATCTTGATTGGCACAGAGACCACGTGTAGATCCTCTCCATGACTTGTCACAGAGATCCCAGGCAGACACATCATGGCAAGCACAGAGATTCAGGATAATCAAGTCTTGAGCAGTACAGACTCCCAAGAGAGACATCAATTCTGACTGGCACAGACACCCCTGGAAGATCCTCAATCTGATCAGAACAGAGACTCTCAGTGGACTTCTAACCTGACCAGCAAGAAATCACCAAAAGATCACCAACCTGACCAAAGAAGTACACCAAATACCCCCAATCTTAGTAGCAGGAATATCAAATGAGACCTCCAACCTGACTAACACAGAGACCCCAGCCAGACCCTCACCATTACAAGACACACAGAAAACAGAAGTCCCCTGACATTACCATACATAATCCCCTGGAAGACCTATAAACAGATAAATGCAGAAACCCAAAGCAGACTCTCAGCATGACCAGCCACAGTGAAATCAGGTAGACACCTAAACTAACCAGCACAGAAATGCAAGGAAGACTCTCAACATGACCAGCACCAACACCCCCATGAAACCCCCAACCCAACAAGAATAGAGAATGCCAGCAGGACCCTAAACCAATGAGCACAAAACCCCTCAAAATACGGCAACCTGACCTCACAGACAGCACGAGAAGAATCACAACTGGCTCAGAACAGAAATCCCTGATGGATTCCTACTTAACAAAAACAAAGTCCTCCCCACAACAACCTCAAACTACCAACAATAAGAACTAAGGCAGAAACTCAACTAGGGACCCAAGCAAACCTTGGATCTGATAGAGAAATAGACCCAAACAAGACCGCCAAATCGAATAGCACAGGATCAAGCAATCCATTAACCTGACCACAAGAAAGACCTCAGAAAACCTTAAACAGATCAGCACAGGTATCCCTAGCAAACTCATGACCTGATCAGGCACGTAGCTCAAGCACATCCCCATGATAAGAAGCACAGAAACCTGTAACAGAGCACCCAAATGACAAGCATACAGACTGCTAGCAGACTCCAACGTGTCCATTGCAAAGAACCCCAGAAGACCCCTAACTTGACCATCACAGACAGGCCCAGCAGAACCCAAAACTGACCAGAACAGAGGCCCCAATACACAACTCGGATATGACCCAAACAGTGACTTCAGGAACAGAGACCAGCAATGAATTTGTAGCTGACCTCAAACCTGACCAGGAGAGAACCCAAGCAGATTTCAAATGTGACTGGAAACAGAGATTCCCAGAACCCTAACGTGCCTAACACAGAGATCACATAGACTAACCCCAACCTTACCAGAACAGATACACCCACCGACCTCCAACTTGACCAAAAGAGTCATCATGCAGAAACCCAATGCAACAAGCACAGACACTGCTTCAGACATGGAAATTGACAAGGATATACCCCCCAACACACAACCAACCTGACTAGTACAGTACCCAGCAGTCCATTTACCTGACCAGCAGAGATACCCTAGCAAATCTCCAAATGTACCAACACTGATAACCAAAGCAGACCTTTAATATGACCAGGCACACTAACCTAGAGGTACATCCTAATACTAATCAGCAAAGAGAAACCTGACAGAACTCTGAAATGACCAACAAAGAGACTTCTGGTTGACCCACAACCTGATATTCACAGAGGGACCAAGAGACTGAGAACCTGAGCATCAGATACAAGCCCAGCAGATTCCCAGCCTATAGAACGCTGAATGTAGACCACAAATGTGACCAGAATGGAGACCTCAGGCACACATGCGACTAGCAGAATGACCCCAGAGACCCCAAATTTGATAAAGACCAGCCCCAGGCATATTTGGAATGTGACATGAAATATAGCCCTCTCCCAGATCCCTAATGTGACCAGCACAGAGTTCCCAGGCAGACCTCTATTTGATCAAAACACTGATGTTCAGCATACCTCTAATAGGACCAGCAAAAACTCACCATGAGAAAACTTACCTCACCATAAATGTACCCAGAAGTCCCCAAACCTGAGCTGAGCAAAGATTGAGAACTTCCACCTCACCAACACAGAGTCCCTAGGCACATGATGAATCTGACAAGCACAGAGACATTTCGAACACCTCCAACCTGACCAGCACAGAGACCCGCAGAAGACCCTAAGGTGAATAGTATAGAAACTCTAAGCAGATCCCAAATCTTACAAGCTCAGAGACCCACAACAGACCAAAAACCTGATGAGCACAGAGACCCCAGGAACTCAATAACATGACCAGAAGAGAGAAACCAGGGTGACATACTGCATAGAAAGCGTAGATATTCAGGTAGACATGGAATGTGACAAGCAAAGAGACCCTCAGCAGACCACAAACCTGATAAGCACAGCATGACATCACTATGCTAACTTGACCAGCAGACAAATCAAAATATATCTGAAATTCACAAGCACAGAATCCTCAGGCATAACGTCAGCATGCCCAGCAAACACAACCAAGGCACACACTAAGTCTGACCACCACAAAGACACTAGCAGACTTTGAAATAAACCAGCAGAGAACACACTCAGACCACCAACCTGACATGTATATGGACCCCAAGTAGACCTCTAACCTGACCACCAAGAAATCATCAGCAGAATACCATCCTCACCAGAAGAATACCCAGAAGTCCCCCAAACTAAGCTGCAGGAAGATCAAACCAGTCCTCCAATACTGGGCACATAGATGCTCAGAACACGCCGGAAATAACCAACACATAAAAACCTAGCATACTCAAAGCAAAGAGATTGTAAACATGACCAGGACAGGAACCAAAAGCAGCCTCCAAACCTCACTGATCACAGAGATCTAAAGATGACCCCTATTTTGACCAACACTAGTGCCACAGGAGACACTAAATCTGGCAAACGCAGAGACCCTGAGATGACCTCCAACATGAAAAGCCCAAAGACCCTAGGTCAATTACCACCTGATGGGAAACAGAGGTTCCTAGCTTCCCTGTATCCTGCCCAAAATAGAGATCAAGGCAGACACTCATCCTGATTATCACAGATATCCAGCAGACTTGGAACATAAAAATCAAAAAGAAACCTGCTCACCCCAACCTGACAAGCACAGTACCCCACCATTTCACAAACAACCCCAGCAGAGAACCAACCAGACCTCCAACCAGACCAGCAGAGAGGACTACAGCAGACCTTCAACCTGTGCAGCAGACTGCAGGAAGACCTCCAAACTGAGAAACAGAGAGACTCTTGGAATACACTTAACATGACCTGGCACATAAATCGTAGCATTGTCCCTACCCTGACCATCGCAGAGACAGCTAGCAGACAGTGACCCCACCTGATGACCACAGACACCCTAGATGACCTCAACCCTGACAAGCACAGAGCCCTGGAGACCTCAAACCTGATCAGAAAAGAATAAGCAGGAGAACCCCAACCTTAATAGAAGGGTACCCAGAATTTCCCCAACCTGAGCAGCAGGAAGATCAAACCAGACCACCAAACTGATCAGTACAGAAAACTCAGGCAAGCCTTTATTATATTGAATACACAGGAACCCAGAAAACCCCTGATGTGACCAGCAAAGAAATCACTGGCAGACCCATAATCAGCCCATCACACAGACCCCAAGCCAACTTCAAATGTCACAACCTCAAAGACCTCAAAAGGAACCCAACTTGACATTACAGAATGCATCAGCAAAACCCAAGTGTAATCAGCACAGCAATACTCAGAACACCTGAACCTGACTGGCACAAATTCTCTCAGAAGAACGGAAACCTGTCCAGCACAAAGAACCCTGACTGATCTTAACATAACCAGAAAAGGAACACTTCTGCCACCTCAAACTTGACCTGAAGACTGCAGGCAGAGACCTGAACTTGGCAAGTACAGAAACC
The DNA here is from genome assembly GCA_004026885.1 of Lyroderma lyra. Classification (NCBI taxonomy): domain Eukaryota; kingdom Metazoa; phylum Chordata; class Mammalia; order Chiroptera; family Megadermatidae; genus Lyroderma; species Lyroderma lyra. The sequence continues at coordinate 6,377 of PVJL010018809.1, read as the reverse complement.
CCTGAAAGAACCACATTGATATGTCCCAGAGACTCCAGAATTAAACCCAACCATACCAACACAACAATGTCAAACAGACCCTAAACCCTGCCAGCACAGAGACCCTAGGCAGACATCCAACCACAACAGCACACAGACACAAGGCAGACCTAAAACCTGACAAAAAACTCCAGGCTGATCCCCACCTCACAGATTATGGGCAGATCCCTTATCTGACCAGCAAAGAGACCCTAGGCACAAAAACATTACCGGGACAGAAACCACTGCAGAAACCCAATTGGATTAGGACACAGAGCCCCAGCAGACGTGCAAACTGATCAGAGTCCCCAGGAGATGTCCATCAGAACAACATAGAGACCCAAGCACACACTTAACATGAGCAAGGCAGAGCAAAAAGGCAGCCCAAAAACCTCATGGAGAATAAATATCCCCAAGGGACACCTAACCTGACAAGCACAAAGTATCCAGGTAGATACCTAATCGTACCACCACAGAAACCCTGAGGTAACTTCCAACGTGACTAGCAGAGAGATCCCTGGCCACTCCCCACCTGATGGCCAACAGAGATCCTGAGCTTCCCTGTAACCTGACCAGCAGAATTGGAACATAAAAAGCAAAGAGAACCCTAATGAAACCCAATGTTACCAGAAGAGTATGTACCCTTCTTCTAAAATCACCACCAAAGATCCAATCAAACCCTCAACCTACCCAGCACTGAGACTTCTAATAGATTTCCAAACTCTTCGAATTGACCCCAGGCAGACATCCAAACTGAGTACCAAAGGGACCCCTGAAATATCATTAACATGACTGGGCACATGAACTTTAGTGTGACCCCTAACCTGACCATCACAGTGAGCCCTGGCCAACCCCCAATCTGGTCAGCACAGTTACTCCATTAGACCTATAACATGACCATAAAATATCCCCAGGAGAACCCCTACCTCAGCAGAAATGTATCAAGAAGCTCCTCAACCTGAGCAGCACAAACATTGATCTCAACGTTCAACCTGACCACGACAGAGACCAGAGAAAACCCTTAGTTTACAGGATAGACAGACAATCAGAGGACCACTGACATGATGAGTGCAAGAATACCTGAAAACCCACGATTAGAGCAGCACAGAGACCCAAGGCACTCCTTCAACATGAGCAGCCAAAGAGAATTCAGGCAAACATGAAACCTGACCAGCACAGAGTCCCAAGACAGGCCCCTAACATGACAAGGATAGAGACCCAAGGGAGACCACAAAACTAACCAACAAAGAGACCCAAGGAGAACACTCAACCAGATTGGGTGAATAGATCCTGAGCAGACACCCAAAAGGTCAAGCCCAAAGAGACCTCAGTCTGACTTCCAAAATCACGACCACAAACATATCAAGAGGACCTCAACCTGACCAGCACACAGACCCTCAGCAGACCTCCAGCCTGAACGGAAGAGAGAACAACAGCAGGACCCTAAACTAATCAGCACAGAAACTCTCCGAAGACCTCAACTTATTGAGCACTGAAACCCCGAGGCCAACAATATATCCAGCACAGAGATCCTCGACTGATCCCTACATGCCCAGAGTAGAGACAACCCTCTGACCTCAAATATGACCAAAAAGATGACCTCAGGGAGACACTCAAGAGGCTAAGCATAGGACCCATGCAGACCTACCACCAGGCCAGAATACAGAACCCCAGCAGACACCCAACCTCACAAGCACAGTACTAATCAGTCCATTAAACTTATAACCACAGAGACCCCAGAAATCTCCCGAAAGACAAGAACAGATACCCCAAGCAAAACCAAAACCTGAGGAGGAAAAGCACCTAATCATTTTAACCAGCATAAATATCCTGACAGAACCTTCAAATCACCAGCATAAAGCCTTCTGGCAGAAACCAAAAGTGATGATCATGAAGAGCCCTAGCAAACCCCCAAACTCACCAGAAGAGAGGCATAATACAGACGTCTGTGGAGACAAGAACAGAAACCATAGACAAGGGAACAAGCAGAGAGACTCTAGAAGACCGCAAATGGGACCAGGATAGTCCCCAGGTTAATCCCAATAGGACTGGAAAGAAGAATCCCAGGAGAATCGAAACCTGCACAGCACAAATACACTCGACAATCGCAACATGACCAAAACCAAAATCACCCACTGAACACTAAGTTGACCAACAGAGGAACCTCAGGCAGACTCAACATGATGAGCCCAGGGACCACTGCAGACATGGATCCTAACCATGGAGAAGATGTCCCACCGCCCGGCACACACCCAACTTGACAAGGACACTACCAAACTGTCTATGCTGCTGACCCGCAGAGTGACCTAAGCAAATCTTCAAATAGACCAGCACAGATATCTAAAGCAGACCCCCAATATGACCCAGCACATCATCTTTAGCACATCGTCATCATGCTCAGCACATAGAACCCTGACAACACCCCTATATCACCAGCATAGAGATTTCTCACAGACCCAAATTTGATTAACACAGATCACCCCAGCAGACACCGAGCCTTTGCAGAACGGAGTCCCCAATGCTGACCTCCAACATGACCAGTACAGAGAACCCAGGAACACATGAAACCAGCAGAGAGATACCAGCAGTCCCAAAATCAGACCAAGTCAGACCCCAGGCATATTTATAATGTGAATAGGTCCAGAGACCCTCAGCAGAAACCCAGCTAAGCACAGAGACCTGTGACAGACACATATGTGACCAAAAGAGAGACAAGCTATAGACCTCAAACTCGTCCCACTTAGAGCACTCAGGCAGAAACTGAACATGGCAAGCACAGGGACCCCTGCAGACCTGGAACCTGACATGATAAGAGACACACCAGACACCATCTGACAAGCAGAGTGTCCAGCAGTCTATTTACACAGTTCAGCAGAGAAACCCCAGTCAATCTTCTAACAGACCAGAATACATACCTCAAGAAGTACCCCAATCTGACCAGTTCCAAAGATCTCCAGCACATCCCCATTCTAACCAACACAGAGTAGCCTGAAGAACCCTGAAATGACAAGCACATAAAACCCTGGAAGACCCATATCTAAACCAGCACAGTGAACCAACACAGTCTCTCAACATGACCAGCTACAGAGAACTCAGGCAGACACCCAATCTGAGCAGCACAGACACCCAAGGCAGACCCAAAATATGACAAGCACAGATATCAGAAGAAGACCTAAAAAATGACTAGTGTAAACACCCAGGAAACCTATAACCTCACCAGAAGAGAGACCCAAGTTACACCACACACCTAACTGGTTACAAATATCAGGAGCATACCCTCCAATTAACTAGTAAGAAAACACCCAGCAGACCTTAAACTGACCAATACAGAGACCCCAGCTATACCTCCAACCTGACGAGAACAAAGACCTCAACAAGTCCACCAAATTGAAAAGCATAAAGACCCCCAACAGACCCCAAACCTGAGCAGCACAAAGAACCACAGCAGGACACCCTAATATTTCAGCAAAGAAACCACAAAAGACCTCAACCTGAAGAGCACAAAGACTCTGAGCAGAACCCCAACATGCCCAGCACAGAGAGCACCCTATGCATGCTTAACTGACCTCACCAGACATATCTCAGTAACCAGAAATTTGACCAACAGAGAGACTTCAGTCAGAAACTCAACATGACAAGCACAGGGACACCAGTAGACATGTAACTTGGCCAGAAAACAGAACCCAAGCAGACATGAAACCAGACAAGCACTGTACCCAGCAATCCATTAAACTGACCATCAGACAGACCTAATTGATTCTCCAACGAGACCAGCACAGATACCTTAAGCAGACCTTCAACGTGAAAAGGCCAAAAGATCTGCAGCACATGTACTTTCAACTTAGCGCAGAACGCTGACACAACCCCCAAATGACCAGCATATTAATTCTTGGCATAACCCTAAATCGATCGTCTCAAAGATACCCAGCAGATGCACAACCTAGTTATCACAGACAGCCACAGCAAACTCTCAATCTGAACAAAGCAGAGCTTTCAGGCACACACGAGACCAGAAGAAAAAGAGCAGGAGAACCCCAACCTCACCAAGACAGTCTCCAGGCAGATTCCAAATGTGATTGCAAATAGATACTTTTAGCAAACCCCCAACCTGACCACCAATGGGTCTCTAAACCTGGCTAGTACAGAGACTTCATGCAGATCTGCAACCTGACCAGCACAGATTCCCCATCACAACCCAAGAATGAGCAGGCACATACCAAGGCAGATTCCAAATTTGACTGCTCAAAGAGACTACCAGCTAAATGACAACTTGCCCAGAATAGAACCCCGGACTGACCCTGAAGGGACCACAACAGAGAGTCCAACATCAACCTCAAACTTCACCAATACAGAAACCTCAGGAAGAAACTCAACATGAAAAGCAAAAGGACACTGGCAGAGCTGAAACATTACCAAGAAAGGGACCCTCAACAGACACCCAACCTGATGAGTACAGTGCACAGAAGTCCATTAAACAGACCAGCAGAGTGAGCCTAGGAAATCTTTAAACAAAGCAACACAGATGTCCCAAGAAGTTTCTCAACCTGACCAGACATAAAGATCTCCAGGACTTCTCCATCGTAAGAACCACAGAGAACCCTGAAGGGACACCCATATGACCCTCATAGAGACTTTTAGCAGATCAAAAACATGACCATAACACAGAGCTCCAGCAAACCTCAAATCTGACCATCCTGGAGAGCCTCAGCGGACACCAACCTGATCAGACTGGAGCCTGTAATGCAGATGTCTAAGGTGACAGGAACAGAGACTCTAGGCACAAACAAGACCAGCAGACATATACCAGCAGTCTCCAAACCAGAGCAGGACTTTCGGCTGGCAGATTCCAAATGTGACACCCAATGGAGAACCTCAGCAGACCCATAACGTGACCAGGGCAGCACAAAGACCTTATGCAAAACTACAACCTGCCCAATATAGGGACCCTCAAAAGACCGCTAAGGTGAATAGCACAGAAACACCAGCAGACCCCAAAACTGACCAGCACATCAACCACCAGCAGACTGAAAACCTGACCAGTGGAGAGACACCAAGGCAACCTCCAACCTGACGAGAACTGAGACCCTATGCAGACACTCAACATGACAAGATGGAAACCAGAGCAGACCGAAAACCTGACCAGCCAAGGGACACATAGCATACCCCCAACCTGATAGGCACAGTGCCCTAGCAGAGCCCATTCCTGACCAGCAAAGAAATCAAAACCGATTTCAACTTGACAAGCAGTTTTCTCACTCATACCTTCTGCATGACCACCACAGAGCCCCAAGGCAGTCACTAAGTGTGACCAAATACACCAGCACAGGAACCCCAGGGAGACCCTCATCCTGACTGGGCACAAATATCCCATTCAAACTCCCAACCTGAGAAGCAGAGACATTTCTGAAATATCCAAACTGACATGTCATAAAGAAATCAGGACGACTGCTAACCTTACCAACACAATTATTCCCAGCAGACCAAATCTAAGGCCAGTCTAGACACTCTAGGCGGACACCCAATCTGACAAGCACAGGGACCTTTTGCACACCTCCCACCTGACCAGCATAGAGACCCCCAGAATACCCTGAGGTGAATAGCATAGAAACTCTAAGCAGATCCTTAAACCTCACAGCACAGAGATCCCTGGAAGACCCAAAACATGACGAGCACAGAGACCCCAGCAACTCTCTATCATGACCAGAACTGAGACGCCAGACAGATCCCAGAAAACATGAAACGTGACCAGCAAAGAGACCCCCAGCAGACCACCAATCTGATAGGCACAACACTATATCAGTCTCCTAACCTGACCAGCAGACAAATCAAAATATACCCCAACCTTACCAGCACAGAATCCCCAGGCATAACGTCAGCATGCCCAGTATACACACCCAAGGCTCACATTATGTCTGACGACCACAAGACACTAGCGGACTTCAAAATAAACCAGCACAGAGACCCCATGCAGACCACCAACCTGAAAAGTACAGAGAACCACAGTAGACCTCTAAACTGACCACCAAGGATTCAACAGCAAAATTCCACCCTCACCAGAAGAATACCCAGAAGTCTCCATACCTGAGCAGCAGGAAAATGAAACCAGACCTTCCACTTGACCAGCACAGAAAGCCCAGGCAAGTCCTAATCATTATTGAAGACACAAGAACCCAGAAGACCCCTGATATAACTAGCACAGAAATTCCTGGCAGACCCATAACCAGACCATCACATGGACCCCACGCTGACTTTGAATGTCACAACCACAAAAACCCCAGAAGGATCCCAACTTGACATAACAGAGTACCATATCAGGACTGAAGTGTAATGAGCATAGCAACACTAAGAAGACCTCAACC
>PVJL010018808.1:0-15156 GCA_004026885.1 Lyroderma lyra | reverse complement strand
TTATATGAAGGTCTTTAATCCATTTTGAGTTAATTTTTGTATATGGAGAGAGTTCATAGCTCAGGTTCATTCTTTTGCATATGTTTTTCCAGTTTTCCCAGCACCACCTACTAAAGAGGCTGTCTTTTCCCCATTGTATGTTTTTTGCTCCTTTATCGAAAATTATTTGTCCATATATTTGTGGGTTTATTTCTGGGATAACACCATTCTTTTATGAGCTGGTAATCTATACCAAATCTTTTATTACAAAATCATAAGCATGTATGGTTACGATTTTGTAATAAAATCATAACTCAAGTCCAGGCATTACTTCTGCCAGACCATATATATAGATATACAGATATATAGATACACAGATATCAAGTAAGATTATGAGCAACCTGGTGGAAAAATAAAGACTGCTACCTTATTTCAGATAAAAATAAAAATATGTGCAGTTTCTCACCTACGTTTTCTAAAAACAACTGGGAGAAAAGAAGGGAAGAAGGTCACTTGCTGAGGACCCACCCCTAGACAGGCACTGAGGTGGGCTCTGGGGATTCGGTAGGCAACAAGACAGAGGTGCTTCCTGCCCTCACGGAATTTACATAAGAGAGACAGACGAGAACTGAGAATATACAGTATTACAAAACATGATGAAACAACCAAGTGCCTACTTTAGATTAGGACTTAACTACCACCAGTTACCAAAAGTATATACACAGAGCCTTTTTGTTGTTGGTTTTAATGTTTTTATTGTTAATTACTACGGAGAGTAACAAAAATAAGTAACGTTATGGAAGTTTAAGGAACATTACCTCGGTCTTATCATCATTGACTCTGGGCTATCGTTTCTATTTTTTTTTTCTTAAGTCATAACAAAACTATAGTGTTTACTTTACATTGAAAAAAATTATGAAGAACAATAATCCATTTCAAGCATGATTTTCATATATATTAACCCCAGGGATCGTATCACACAGAATGTATGGTCCTTGGCCCAGCCAACATGGAAAATATAAATGGACGTATGTAGCATGGTTTTTAACCAGCAGTTCCAGGTTTCATAAAATCACTTCAGTGGAGACAGATATTGAACATGAAGACCCATAAAGCAACGAGATCAACTCTGTCTATTTCTCCTCATGTTTCCAACAGCTAGCTCCTCAAGGTCAGGAAACTGTCTACTTCATTTTGTAAATCTTCATTAGGCCTAGCATAGGGCTGTCCACAAAGGGAGCCCTTCCAGGTGCCCTTGAGAGAAGACATTAAAGAATTTAGTTATTTTGACTAAAACTAACTTTGGCAGTGAATAAAAAAGACTGATATTTTTAAATGCATGTGAGAAAGTGGGAGAGGTGAAAATTGAATTGTGGGTCGGGAGCAGCCTGAGGAAGGCCTGGGAAACCAAGTCAGAGAGCTGGAATTCCAGATGCATTTCTCATGCTTATGCCAGAAGGAAGCTGCAGGAAGCTTGTGAGGGAAAAGAGAAGGAATTTAGGAAAACTATCAGGATATGGTTAAAGAAAGGGGGAAGGGATGTGGGCCAAGAGTTCAATGGTAATGAAGTTACAATAATTAACAGTGGGAAAGAATATGGGGGGAGACTAAAGAAGACTCCAAGGTTCCCACTTGCTGGTTTAACTTAAACAATAGCAATGCCACTAACAAAAGGGAAGCCCAAGGAAATCAAGAAGAGAGTTAATTTGAAGGTTGATCAGTTTGTTTTTAAACATGTTGAGGTGACACTGAAGATATAAATGAAAATACTCAACGAACAGTTTGTTATTTACTTGAAACTTATAATCTGCCCCTTTTTTAAGAAAAATATTTTTTTAAGAAAAGGAAAAAAAAGAAGGTAATGAAGGAAAAGAAATTAAGTAGGAAGAATTCAAATGGGGTGGTGGACATATCAAGGAAGGCCTTCTGAATTAAGTGGTGTTTAAGCTAAAGCCTGAAGAATGAGTTGGACGAAACCAGAAGAAAGAGATTTGCAGACAGAGAATGGCACATGCAAAAGCTCTGAAGCATAAAAGGGCTTGGCACCTTTGAGGACCAGAGAAAAGAGGCCAGGTGGCCAGTTCAGACCAAGCAAAAGGGGCAAGGCACAAAATGAGGTTGAAATAGTAGGCATTTTACAAAGGATGAAACTGCAGCTCAGAGAGGTTACTAACATACCCAAGTTTACCCAGCTGGAAACTGAGAGTCAGTTGCTGACTCAAAGCCTACACTCCTAGCTAAGTCCAGTGGACTCCTCAGACCTTCTGATCTTAAGAGTCACCTGAGATACTAGTTAACATACAGATTCCTAGGCCGTACCCCAAAAGTTCAGAATCCCCTAAGGAGGAGGATCAGTTAGAGTCCCACCAGAAAGAGATGCTACATTCAAACTGGGTAATTTGAGCAGAGTTTAATGAAGGAACTGTATTAGTTGACCTGGGGTTATCATGACAAAGTACCACAAACTGGGGAGATTCAACAACAGAAATGTATTGTCTCACACTTCTGGAGGCTACAAGAGGTAGGGTCTTTCTGAAGACTATGAGGGAGATTAGGTTCCATGTCTCTCTCCAAGCTTCAGGTGGTTTGCTGGTAATTTTTGACATTCCTTGGCTTATAGATGAATCATTCAAATTTCCACCTTCATCATTACACGGCATTCTCCGTGTAATGTGTGTGTGCAGGCATGCACACGTGTGTGTGTGTGTGTGTGTCTGTCGGCCTGGGTCCAAAGTCCCCTTTTTATAAAGACATCAGTCATTTTGAAAGAAGGTCCACCCTAATGACTTCATCTTAACTTGATCATCTGTAAAGATCCCACTTCCAAAGACCTTCCAAATTTCCAAAGGTTACATCCACAGGTTCTGTGGTTAAGACTTCAACTACTTTGAGAGATACAATTCAGCTCATAACAGGGGCTATTTACAAAGGTGTTCGTAGGGAAAGCACAAGGGATCATGAGGTATCCTGAGACTAGCAAGTGATTTCCCATCAGCACTCACTGTGGCCAGCTGGAGAGGTAAATACTGAAACTCCCCTCCCTCCAACCTCCTACTGGGGCTGAAACCAACCAGAAGTCAGAAGGCAGAGGAGCCCATAGGGGTGCCTCTAAAGGTCACCCTCCTGAGATATGGAGAAGAGTCAAAAGTGGGTCCAGAAGGGCAAACACAAAATATGTAGCCAGAAGCCCCTGAAACCCTTTAAAATCAGATCCCAGAAAACTTCCGAGATCAGATGCAGTTTAGGAAATGCTTGTCACATTAAACTGGTTATCCAGGCAGAGTCTTAAGCATCAATGACTCCTACTCATGTGACCTAGTACTCTTCTCATGTTTTAAAAGAGATATGGAGGAATTTGAACTGCTTAGTAAGAAAGGAATCTATCAATCAAATTACAAGTGAGAAGGATATTTTTATCTTTTACTTTAACAACCTGCTGCTTGAAAATACCTTTCCCATTTTGAACCTTAAGGCCAGGTGATTTGGGAGATGAAGATGAGTCAAAGTTATCACAACAGAACTATACTGGCCCAGGTCTCTCATTGACTGTGACAGAAGTCTCATGCCTCTGTGACACCGTGCTCACAAAACCTGAATTAATTGAGAAAGACTGAGTATTGAGCCCAAAACCTCAGATGTGAACACCACATACACACAACAGCACACTGAAAGAGCAGAAGGAAAATTACAGCAGCGTGTATCTTCCTCAAAGGAGTGAAGCTCTTATCTCCAATATTTCGTCTGTTTCCCCCGCTTCCAAAAGTACAAAAATGCACTGACTGAACCAAAGATGGCGACTGTGAGTTCAGCACCATCATCCCATGAATTGATTTGGCTTTCACATATGGGTTGTTTTTCTAGAACACGGAATTACCACATTATGAAATGCTAATTGTTTTAGCTATCCTGCATGACTTGCCTGGAAAATGAGATGCAAATTAAGACATAATATAATTATAGCTGCTCTTACCCTGTTCTAATGTATTTTTCTTCTCCAACAGACTCAGGTAAGTGGTCTTTATTTTCTTTAATTTCCAGCATCTTACCCTATCTCTCACCTCTTGCAGCTCTGGGACTGCAAGAGAAATGCCTACCATTACCATATAATAGTGAGGCTTCTTGTTTCAAACAACATCAGAACTTCTGTATCCAATAAGTCTTATCTTTCTAAATAATCACCTTGGGAGGCTAAATATTTAGTCTACATGCCTGCATTTTTATACCAGTGAACTTTCATTAAAATATGATGTCAAGACAAACTCTGAAAGAAAAAAAAAAGGCAGCATCAGAAAAGGATGACACACATCAGCGTGGGAGGCTTGTGTAAAAGTAGGCTATACAATGCCTGAATGACCATAGAGAGCTTACAGAGGCAGAAGCTTCCCTTCTTCTTTACCACTAGCTGTTAAAGCCCCCTCTTAGCCTCCTACCAGCTGCCCACTCTGATTCCAGCCCCTTATCCTACCAAGACAGAATGAAATACATTACTGATAGAAATGTTTCCCAAAAAAAGAGAAAGAAGAGGGGTGGGGGAGGGGAAGGGAAAGGAAGAAACAAAAGAAAAAAGCTAATACAAAAGGGAAATAAATATTTTGGGCAAAGTATCTGAAACTCTCCTGCCAATCAGACATTAAGCACTTAAGAATGTTGCAGAGTCTGAAGTTGTTTATGATAGCAACTACTTGAAGCTGTTGAGTGTTAAACTACAGAAGATCAGTAAAATAATCTATGGCCCATCAGTACAATGGAATCATTTGTTATGATTTAAAGTGATTGTATACACCCATTTTCATTGATGTAGGAAGTTGTTAGGTGAGGAAAGCAGGTTACAGTCTTACATGTACAATGTGAGCTCATTTTCTAAATATGTATATTTGTAGGTATCTGTGAATATGTGTATATGTACACAGAGAAAAAGAAAAAGAGAGAGAAAGAAGGAAAGATTCTCATTAAAAACCAAGATGTAAATGAATATTTTTTGAGGGGCACAAATTATGGAAAATTATCTTTTTGTTTATTTCCATTTTTCAAATTTTCTACAAAAAAAATGACATTAAAAAAAAGTAAAGAAGTTTTGATAAAGAAAACTGAGTAGCTGTGACTGAAGAATATCATCCAAGTAGGTACCCAGCATTTACTGCGTTTTTGTTATTTTCTTTTTTTTTCTTTTTTCTTTTCATCACCATGTTTGACTCCCCCTCTTTCCTCTCCCGTCCCCTCCCCTTACCCTCAGGTAATCACTGAACTATTGACTGTGTCCATGAGTTGTTGTTTCTTTGTTGCTTTCAGTTTTATATTCCGCATGAGTGGTTTTCCAATTTTCCCAGCACCATTTACTGAAGAGGCTTTCTTTTCCCCACTGTATATTTTTTTGCTCCTTTGTCAAAAATTGTCTTTCTGTATATTTGTGTGTTCATTTCTGGGTTTTTTATTCTGTTCCATTTTTCTGCCAATACCACACTGTTTTGATTATTGATGCTTTGTAATATAGATTAAAATCTGAGAGCATGATACCTCCAGCCTTATTCTTTTTATATAAGATTGCTTTGGCTATCCAAGGTCTTTTGTGGTGTCATATAAATCTGATAATTTTTTTATATATTTCTTCAAAGAATGCCTGTGGGGTTTTGATGGGAATTATGTTAAATCTGGATATTACTTTGGGTAATGCAGCCATTTTAACAATAGTGTATCTTCCAATTCATGAACATGGAATATCTTTCCATTTCTTTGTGCTTCTTCAATTTCTTTTAGCATTTACTTTTTTTTAAACTATGTCTCTTTTGAAAAATTGACAATATTATGCCATAGAAATAGTGATAAGATTTGTAAACACATCTCCAGAGTCTACATCAACCACTCTTTTAAAATCATCAGTCTTTGCATCTGCAATTTGTATTATTAAGTAAAAAGGCAAAATAAAGATACAGAAACTGTGTAGAATATGCAACCAATTGTTCACAAAAGAAATAAAAATAAAGAATATATATTTGATTTGCTTATATGTGCATAAAATTATCTGAAAGGATAAATTAAAAACTTATAACAGTGGTTACCTATGGGGAATAGAAACTGAGCTGATGGAAGACAGAGATAAACCTCTTTATATTTTTTGATGTTTGAAACTTGTGAATATAGCATGTGTGTGTGTGTGTGTGTATGTGTTACATGCCATTGAGATGGGTCTGACTCCCAGAGACCCTATGAATGAGTGATGTCCACAACGTCCTGTCCTCAACAGCTGTGCTCAGCTCCCGTAGACTCATGCCTATGGCTTCGTTTATGGAATCAATCCATCTCATGTTTGGTCTTCTTCTTTTCCTGCTGCTTTCTATTTTTTCCAACATCATTTTTTTTTCCAAAGAACCCCTCCTTCTCATAATGTGTCCAAAGTTCAACGGCTTAGGTTTTGTCATTTTTGCCTCCAAGGATATTTCAGGCTTAATTTGCTCTACAATCCACTTGCTCATCTTTCTGGTGGTCCACAGTGTTTGTAGTACTCTCTTCCAACACCATCTTTCAAATAAATTAAATTTTTTTCTGTCAACCTTCTTCACTGACCAATTTTAACATCCGTATATTAGTAACTGAAAATATGAGGGTGTGGGTGATCTTAGCCTTGGTCTCAAATGACACATCTTTGCTCTCAGTGGCTTCCCTAATTCTTCCAGTATTGCTCTTCTGAGTTTCAGACTTTTCTTGATTTCTTGGCTGCAATCTCCTTTTGAATTGATGACTGAACCAGGATAAGCAAAATCTTTAACAATTTTGATATCTTCATAGTCTATGTTTTGTAGTCATAATTTTTGTCTTCTTGATTCAAATACAGTTTTGCTTTTGCACTTTCATCAGAAGTCATTTCAAATCATTGCTACTTTCTGACAGTAAGATGATATCATCTTCATATCTTAAGTTACTGATATTTCTTTCACTAATTTTCACTCCTCCTTCCTCTGAGCCTAGCCCAGTTTTTCATATGATATGTTCTGCATACATATTAAACAAATAGGGAGGTAAAATGCACCATTATCTGACAATTTTGTTTCTAGGAAACCCATTCTGTTTCCCCAGATTTGTCCTCACAGTGGCTTTCTGTCCACAATACAGGTTACACATCAGGACAAATGCTGAGGCATGCCCATTTCCTTCAGAGCAATCCATAGCTTTTCATGATCCATGCAGTCAAAGACTTTACTGTACTCTGTAGAAAATAGACTAACCTATTTGCAAAATTCTTTGGAGCATGCCAGTATCCATTGAATGTTCACAATTAGATCTCAAGTGCCTCTTCTTTTTCTGAGTTCAGCTTGAACATCTGGCATTTCTTGTTTCATGTAAGGTAGAAGTCTTTGTTACATCCCTTTACTTGCATGGGAAGTGAGAGCCATGGTTCTGTAGTTACTGCACTCCTTAGCATCTCCTTTCTTGACAGCTGGGGTGTGTATTGAATGTTATCAATCTGTAGGCCATTGTTCTGTTTTCTATATTTGCAGACATACTTGTTAGGACTTTGACAGATTCAGTCTTTGTGGTTTGAAATAATTCTATCAGTATCCCATTTACCCCTGCTGATTTATCTCTTCCCAGTACTTTCAGGGCAACTTTCACTTCACTTTCTAGAATTATAGGTTCTTCCTCATAGGAGTCTTCCTCAAAGGTATCTGTCATCCTTTTGACTTTTCTTACAGCTTATACTGTTTACACCTTCCTTTTATTTTCTCCTGGTCAGATAATGTGTTTCCTTGTTGGTGGCTCAGCATTTCTAGTCTGGGTTTGAATTTCCCTTTTATTTCTTGAGTCTTTTAATAGAGAAAGTTTTTCCTTTTTTACTCTTCTCTTCTATCTCCTTACACTGACTATTGTAATAGTTCTCTCTATCTCTATGTGATAGCTGTTGAAAAACTGTATTCAGGATTCTAACCCTGCTTTTATCACCTTCCACCTCCTGTCTGTATTTAACAATTTTTAGTGTTTTTTCTGTCATCTATCTCAATTCTTCTTTTTCCTTTTTACTTCTGACATTGTCTTTTCACATTCTTCTCTATAATATTTCTAATTTCTGTCCAAAGTTCTTCTGGTTCTCGGTCAATTAAGTTTAACAGTGCAATTCTGGTTTTTATGTGGATTTAAGTCCATCAGGAATGTTATTTACATTATATTTTGGCACTACAATTCTTTTTGTGCTCTTCTTCAGCTTTACTCTAATGTGTAATATTAACAGGTCAGTGCCGCAACCGGCTCCTGGTCTTATTTTGGCAGAAAGAATACAGCTTCTTCATCTTCTGCTTCCAATTACATAGTCTACATGATTTCTATATTGGCCATCTGGTGATGTTCAAACAGTCAACTGTTGTCTGTTTGAATCATATGTTTGCAATGGACAAGTTGTTGGCTTCATAGAAATCCGCAAGCCAAATTCCTGGCTTCATTTTTTATCCCTGGTCCAAATTTTCTGATATTTGATTCTGCTTTATTTCCTACTTTTGCATTCCAATCACCTATAATTATCAGCATGTCTTGTTTTGGTGTGTGATCAATGTCATCATGGATACTTGTGTAAAAGCTTGCAATTTCATTTTCTTCAGCCTCTGTACATAGTTAAGAGCATAGGCTTGAATGATGATTATGTTAAGAGTTTTAACTAGCAGTCTGGTGATATTATTTGGTCCAACCTTGCATTGCAGCCTCAACTGATTGTGCTACATCTTGCCTCAGTATTAGAGCCACTGCATTTCTTCTGAGCTTGTCATTTCCAGACTGGAACACTGCAGATGTACCATTCTGGTCCATTTTAGTTCGTTAACACCAAGCACTGCAATGTTTAGACATTCCATTCGTTTCTTTCTAATTTCCAGTTTACTTTGGTTCATGCTTCATATGTTCCATGTTCTGATTGTATGTGCTGTGAACTTTACTTTTGTGCACATCAGCTGCTAGATGTCCTCCCCGCTTTGGTCCAGTTGCATCATTAGCAACAGGGCTATTAGTACTTGTTCTCTGTTCTTCCCAGTAACTGTTTGAGTGCTTTCCAACCCAGGAGTCTCATCTTTCAGCCCTATCTCATGTTTCATTTTTGACTGTCTCACATAGTGTTTTGGGGGTTAAAAAAAGAAAGAAATGAAAGCATAAGAGAAGAAAATGCAATAGTGTTTTACCATTGCTTTCCGCTGCTTAGTATGTGGGTCCAAATCACATGGGCTCAGTTCCATGGTGTCATAATCACCAAACACCTATGAAATGTGAATGAAGTACCTAGACCAAAACAAAATTCTTGTCTTTTGCACTTCTCAATAACTTACCTTTTTTATCATGTTTTCCTAGAATTGTACCTAAATGATTGATTTAGTAGTTTAGTCTTGATTTAATATTAATTATATTTGATTATCCATCTGCATGATTTATTTTTTCTACTTGGTCTCTTTTCAGAGTTTAAAGGTAAGATGACCTCCATAGAGGACAGTCTCAGCATTCTAGCAACTGAATGGGACTGAACATTTTCACCCCATACTTCTTAACGACAGGTTTATCAAGGTCAAATAGAAAATAAACTACAGTTGAGGGATTGCTGCTAACAAGCATGTAGGAGACACATGTTCTCTTTCATTTTTCTATTTTGGATTCACTATTAACTTCCCTTGGATCATAATGCTGCCTCTATTGTTTTCCCATTAACACAGTGCACCCAGTGGGAACATCTGCCCAACCCTAATGAGCTATTCACAGGAGAAACAAGAACACGGCACCAGGAGCCAAGGTAAAATAAATAGACGGAAAGGGAGACTGTTGGCTCCTGACCTAAATTGAATTGTTTTTAAGAGACAGAAACCGTTTTTTAATTATGTAATCCCTTTATTTCTCATTTCCTTTAAAACTTAAAGGTCAAATTCCACTTTCAAATGCTGAGAACCAGATCTGACATTATTGTGTCTGTGAGACTGTCTGAACTGAAACCAGAAAAGGTGCTCTATTTATGCAAAGAATTTTTCCCCTTTTTGTTATCATCCAAATTACTATTTGGAAGAATTAGTTAATCACTACTCTTTCTTCCTTTGCATTTCATTTTCCTTTCCAAATAGTACTCTAAGAGAAATTTAGTCTGCCTTTCTGAACAAAAAGAACTGTATGAAGGCATGAAGACCTGCAATAAAAGGAAGTCTAGTTAACTTACACTTTGGCAAGACGTTAAGTGGACATTGAGATTGCTTTAGCCTACTCTTCTCTTACATTTTATTGTTTGCATTTCAGTAACGAAAGAGACTATTCTTCTCCCACACTGTCCATCTGCCCTTCTTTCTCCCTCTCCTCCCAGCCTATATGCCTCATTCTCTGAGCCCAGCTACGTCCACCTCTTCAAAAACAGCTGCCCCAGCTGCATCAGCCTCTGATCTTGACCTCTGATTTCCTGCAACTTTCTATCTATCTCACTTACCTTGGCATCCCAGCCTGCAATGTCTTATCTGTCACTGGCAATAAATCTAATAAACAGACTGCACTGGTTCCCTAAACGGCAAGTAAAAAGATTTAAGCTCTCTCTGTGTTCAGAGGTGCAATCAGTGTCATCAGAATCTCTGTCTCCTCTTTGGCTCTGTTTTCCCTCTGCACAGTTTCTTTCTTAGGCAAGCTCTCCCCACAAGGTGGCTTATATAATCCTGGCCATTAGAGATCCCAGGAAAGGAAGCCCCTCTTTCCCAAAATTCTAGCAGAAGTCGCAGGACTGTTGGCCAGAGGCCCTCTCCTCAGTTACATGCTCATCTATGGAACAGGAGGCGAGATCATCTTCACCTAAAATCTATGCACTGAAAAGGGGATTCCAAAAAGAAAAGGTAGATTCTGACACCAAAAGAAACAATGCTACACAGACCCTCCCCAAAAAAAGAAGTTGCCCTAAGTTAGCACTATTACTGCCCCATATTTACGTGTGTACATTTTGTTTTCCCTTCCTAAACATTTCTTGAAGATCTTCTGGCCCAGTAGAAAACACATCATTAGTAAATATTATACACACACACACATACACACACACACACACACACACACACACACACATATATTGACTGAATGAGAAAATTCCTCTTGCTAAAAAAATGGAATCCAGTGTAAACCTCAAAGTCTGTACAGGGTGGGACACCTTCACGAACAGTAGAGGAACTCTCCATCACTGGGGCCAATAGGCACTCTTTTCAAGGGTGATTGGCCCTCACCAGCTGCTGATTCCCTCTCTGGACATTTCAAATGGTAGCCACTACATATGCTGTGGAGAAAATTCCAGATGCTCGGCTTCCTCTTCGAAGAGCCTAGAGCGAGAATCAGTAAACTTCTGTAACGGGCCACATAGTACATATTTTAGGTTGTGTGGGCCATACAGTCTCCGTTGCAGCTATTCAACTGGGCTGCGGCAGCAGGAGAGCAGCTAGACAATGCACAAATGAATGTGCATGGCTGACTTCCAATAAAACTTTGTGGGCACTGAAATTTGAATTTCACCTAATTTTCATGTGTTCATAAAATACTATCTTCTTTTGGTTTTCTTTCAACAATTTAAAACGAAGAAATACATCCTTAGCTTGCAAGTCATACAAAACCAGGCAATGGGGTAGAATCTGCTCATGGACCATAGCTTGCCAAACCTTGTCCTACTGAATTTCAGTTCTTACAGAAGGACTTCCTTATGCTTTTAGTGAAATAAGATAAAAGCAAAAAAGCAAATATGGCAAATTTAACACTTTCACTTGAACTTTAACCTTTTGAGAATTAATAATCAGTTGAGGTTTCTAAAGACTTTAAAATATGTTCTCAGTCTGAGGGCTTACAGAAAACATTTAACCATATTTAATGAGGTTTTCTAGAATTGCAGCTATAGAGGCTTTGTACCAGCAGAACACCTTCTGCAGATTTAAAAGCCATATTTCTAGCATACTGAACATCAGGTTACCAATGAACATGTAAGTATGGTTGATTTAGCTAACAATTACATTACAATTTATTCAGCCCCAAATTGATAAAATATCTAATTAATCCAGGGGAGGCTTTGCTCAATTCATGTATTATTTCAGTCAACATTTAAGTGCTTACTATATTTCAGACATTGGATAAAAATAGCAATGAATATTTTACTTATTCCACAGAGGAATTAAAGTAGGCAAGTAACAGTTATATGGTGTTCCAAAATTTTCAAATTGTTCTAAGAACGATGGTGTCATTTATGTGTTATTATGTCATTTAATTCTCCTCCTGACTTGATCAGTCAGATGGGGAAGTTATTTTATTTTGGAAACCAACTGTACTATAAGGAAACAGAAATTCAGGGACTTGAAGAATCAGAACTTAAACCTAGGTCCTTTGGCTCTAATGCTCTTTTCTTTCCATGATACCTGTGCAAAAATAAGAGATTTTGTGTGTAAAGTCAGGCCTTTTATGAGTATCAAGTATCTATGGTATGCCTGAAATTTTTAAATCCACACATAAAGACAAATATAGAATATTGAGACTATGTCTCTTTGCAAGAATAGGATTCTAAATTGAAAATCCTTTCCTGTGAGGCAAACAATTCCAAGAACAGAAGATAACCTTATTTGCTGTGCCTTTGGAAAACTCCAACAATGGAAATGCAGGCATTATTTCTGCAAAAGATAAAATACATGTCCTCCTAAAGGCAGACTGGCCCTGAAGTAACAGGTGGTCTTATCCCTGCTCCTACTTTGCCTAGCCTTATCCTCTTTGCTCTTGCCACACATACAGCCGTATTTCTTTCCCTCCTGAGCTAACCTCTGCCCAGGAAACCAGAACACATCTGATGAATGGTAGTGACCTAGAAAGATTCTAAAACAAAGTAGCTATTCAGAAGAGACATCAAACATCCAAGATGTGGAGTATGAACTACTACAGAGCTCAATGAGTGTTGAAGCACAAAGCCCAAAATCTTCCTCTTAGGGAAACTCCTACCCACCTCCTAAGAACCTACCTCATTCACCACACATCTGTGACCTTGACTGGGCACTCCATCTCCATACAGAACTCTTTCTTAGCATGAATTTGGCACCTGCATGAGGCCTGATAGCCTTAACTTGGTATTCTTTAGAGGTACCTATATATTAACCATATCTCCAACTAGAATGTAACCTTTTGACATCAGTTTCACTTCCTTGTATACTTGCCCCTTTGTCAATATCTACCACAGCTGTAGTCATAGTGACAGTCTATTATAGGGGTCCATAACCCCTGGGCCAAGGACCGGTACCTATCCCTGGCTTGTTAGGGACCAGGCCACACAGTGGGAGTTGAACAGTGGGGCCAGCAAAGGAAGCTTCATCTGTATTTACAACCACTCCCCATCACTTAAATTACTGCCTGAGCTCCATCTACTGTCAGATCATCAGTGGCATTAGATTCTCATGGGAGCACTACCCTATTGTAAACTGTGCATGTGCACCCCCCACCCCAACCATACCCTACCTGCAAGTTCGTGGAAAAAATGTCTTCCATGAAACTGGTTCCTGGTGCCAAAAAGTTTGAGGACTGCTGGTTTATTACAATAGCAGTCCCCAATGAACCACAACTCCCACTATTTGCACACTTGCATGCTTTCCTCTCCATTTAATTAGGATATATTGTGTAACTAGATTTAATCATAGAATGCAGTGAAAGTGACACTGTGTCAGCTCCCAACCTAAGCCTTGAAAAAATCCAGAACTTCTGTTTTTGAGCCTGTGGGAGTTCTGAGCTCTTGTGTAAGACCCTGGACTACTGTGCTATACACAGAGAAGCCTATCATCTCAGTGTCCCAATTGAGTTCAGCCACCAGCTGACACACAGGTTACATGTACCACAGGAGTGGCCATTAGTAAGATCAGCAGAAAAACTCTCTAGCTGAACCCATATTGCAGAACTAGAAAGAAAATAGTTTGTTTTAAGCCACTAAATGTTCAATATTAAATAACTTGGAAACTATTTGTTGACTGAATAAATAAATGAATGGAATTCTTGATCGTTTATTGCTTTTGCTACAAAACTACCAAGCAACAAATGTGACATAAAGAGTGAATTGAGGAAAAAGGGAACGCATGAAAAAAAGAGAAATGTTTATTTAGAAACTTCTATGTCCTACACACTATACCAAGAAGATATTTTTCACATTCACATTTCATTTTCTTAACAATGACTCAAGTTGTATTTTTTTTTTTTTTTAATGAGAAAACAGAAGCTCTGACAAGTAAATTAACTTGGTCAAGGTCAAACTGTTGTAAAATGTAAAAACTTGGATTCAAATACAAATCTTTGTGCTTACAATACCTATGTTGTTTCGCTCCCTCATACTGCCCTCATAGACGCTTATAGCCAGTGGGGTATACAACCATCAGCCCCCTCTTCACCACTTTCCATGGGATTTTGAGCTTCTTCCTTGACCCCATAAACTCAAGTTTCAGGTTTCTATGCATGATACTGCTCAGGTCTCACTGCCTATTCCCTAAAATCCATACCAATTTCTGAAATCATTCAAAATTCTAGCAACTCCTTCTTGAAAGACAGTTGCTTATCCCTTTAGGATAGTCTGGGTGTGAGAAGCCCTTGGGACCAGAAAACCAGACCAGAGACAAGACTCAGTGATGCCTCTGGGCCAGATGTACCACATATCAGGGTAGTATCTCAGAAGCCTAGAAAAGCAAGAGGAGAATCAATGTGCCCCAGTCCAACATATTAATGCATACTAATATCCTGGCACACCCATAGATATCGTGACTTAGGAAGTCTGGCTGTGACACTGATTAAGTATGCAGTTTTTTACAAGCTTCCAATTGCTACCAGTGCACAGTCAAGTTTGAAAACCACTGTTTGGGTCCTCTTAAAAATATAACTAATTCGAAAAAACAAACAACCCAATTAAAAAGTGGGCAGAAGAACTGAACAGACACGTCTCCCACGAAGAAATACAAATGGCCAGCAGACATATGAAAACATGCTCATCCTCATTAGCTATCAGAGAAATGCAAATCAAAACCACAATGAGATCCCACCTCACACCTGTGAGAATGGCTGTTATCAACAAGACAAGGAATAACAAGTGCTGGAGAGGATGTGGAGAAAAAGGAACTCTGGTACACTGCTGGTGGGAGTGCAAACTGGTACAACCACTGTGGAAGGCAGTGTGGAGGGTCCTCAGAAAATTGGGAATGGAGCTAC
>PVJL010018807.1:0-15149 GCA_004026885.1 Lyroderma lyra | reverse complement strand
GGGAGAAAGGGGAGGGGGTGGGAGAGGAGGGGGGAAGCTAAATATAAGGTGATGGAAAGAGAAGTCACATTAGGTGGTGAACTTATTATACATCAAGATGACAATGCACTGTAGAATTGTATGCCTGAAACTATGTAATCCTTGCTAACAGATGTCACCCCAATAAGTCTAACAATAAAAATGAATTTAAAAAAAAAAAATCTCCAAAGTACCCCAAATCTCCTCTATCCTCCAAACGTTCATAAATATCTAGGAAAAGGTAACAGGTGGGAGATGGCCACATATGGTCAAAGGACTTTTTGTACGCAAAGTCCATCGATGGGATGGCTGGGTACCAGGTCTCGAGTACCCTCAAGCCTTGCTTTCCTTCTCCTCATATCACCATCTGACTCACCCCCTCTCCACCACTCACATACACATATTTTAAAAACAGCACCAACCTACTACCACAGAGTTTCTGTAGGTCAGATGTCCAGGCAAGCACGACTGGTATCCACCAGGGTTGCTTTCTCTCATCTAGGGCTGGGACTTCTTTCAAGTTCACTGGTTGTTAACAAACCCCACTGCCTTATGGATGAAAAACTGAGGTCTTTACCCCTCCACCCGCCCCCACCCTCCTAGAGGTGACAACCAGGGACCACTCTCAGCTCCTAGAGCTGCCCTACAGTTCCCGTCCACATGGCTCCAGGGGCAGTTCACACATGGATGCTTCCTTCCTTCCAAAACAGCTGGAGCATCTCTGCCTTCCTCTTCTGCAATCAGCTGAGACAACGCTCTGCTTTCAAAGGACTAGCTTGATTAGGTCCTGCCCACCATCTGAAGGTCAGCTGACTTGGGACTTTAATTACATCTACCAATCCCTTCACAGTAGTACCTAGGTTCATGTTTGACTGAATAACCGGAAGAGGTGTGTGTATACTAAAGGACCGGAATCTTGCGACTAGGGAGGTAGAGGATGGGCTATAGTTGGCAGAATCACCTTACATTTTGTTTCTTTACTGCCTATCCCACCTGCCAGAAGGTAAGTGTCACGTAGGAAGTCATTTTTGTCTCCTTTTGTTTACTGCTGTATTCCTAGCACCTTACAACAGTGCCTAGCATATGGTAGGTGCTCAATAAAAATGTATTAAAGGACTCTTTAGATCCCCACAGTAGTGAGTGTGAATTTGTGTGTGCACGTGCACATGCATGTGTAGTTTATTTACACAATGGAAATGAGACTTCTATTAATAACTATATATATTAAAATTCTGGTTCAGTAAAGTCCTTGGAATTCCACACAATTTTCTCTCTGCCACAATTATTTGAACAGCTTTAACAAAACATGGTTGATCCTCATTATGTATGGATTCCATATTTGTGAATCTGCCTCTTTGCTAAAATTAATTTTAACTCCAAAATCAATATTCTCGGTGCTCTCGTGGTCATTTGCAGACATGTGCAGAGTGGTGAAAAATCTGAGTTGCCCATTGCTGAGGTGGCACAAGGCAATGTTCTGCCTTACTGCTGTAGCTCTGATAGTGGAAGTGTCTGTCCTTTTCATGATCTATTGAATGCCATGCTTTCTGCCTTTTTGTGTTTCTGTGGGGTTGTTTTTATTGTGATTTCACTGTTTAAATGGCTGCCCCAAGAGCTGAAATACTAAAGACGACAATGATATGTCTTAAAGAGAAAAATACGTGTATTAGATAAGCTTCGTTCAGGCATTCATTATAGTGCTGTTGGCCTTGAGTTCAAGTTAAATGATCAACAATATACATTAAACAAAGTGTCTTTAAACAGAAATACACATAAAACAAGGTTATGTATGGAGTGGTTGATGAAAATGACACCAGTGGCTCACAGGACCCTAACCCTGTATTTTTCCTAGGAGCAATGGTTCAAAATTCACTAATTCAGTGTTCGTGCTGACTTTATAGAACATAATCGCCACAAACAACAAGAGGACTGTATTAGCCCCATTTCACAGATGAAACAATGAAGATGAGAGAGATGTGAAATGGCAGCTCCTGGCACATCTAGCACATCATCCTGGTTTTCCTTCACAAAACTCATGACTGATAATTGTGTCTTCAGCCTAAGCCACCGCAACTCCAAGTTCCGTTACAGTTAGGGATTTAGGGGTCTTTGTCCAACTTGTTCTCTGTTATTTCCCAATGCCAAGAACCGTTCCAGGCACAGACCCAACTAAATGAATAAAGAATTCTCCTATATGTAATTCTGTAAATATTAGGGGTGACTGATACTTTAAAGGGAAAGGCAGTTACTCTCCTTATGTTAAATTCAAAATGTTTAACAAGACCAATACAGGCTTAAGACTAAGTGGAGAGAGAAGAAAACCAAAAAGAACCCCAGAACTGCCTGAAGTGGCACTGTCTCTGAAACCCAGAGAGCAGGTGACATCACCTGGGATGGAAACTGCACAGCTAAACTCTGGCAACTCTACAGAGTGAGGGAAAGAAAGATACACTCTGCAACAGCAGTTTGCATGGTGTTACATTTATCCACGACGGAGAAGCCAGCAGGCAGAGAAGAGACATAGGCAGAGATGGTACTTTTGGAGCCCAAGCTCAGGTTAAACCATGTGTGAGAGAGAGAAACTGAGGCCAGCAAAAATCTAGAGCAGGTTTTTGAATCTGGCCAGGAGGCAGTGCCTACAGAGTGAGAGAAATGCAAGTTAGACTGCAGGGGACTGTCAGGTCTGAGGCGCAGATTCCTTAAGAGGTTCCAGCAATCCCAGTCCATGCGGAACTGATGGGCTTCGGATGCCTGCAGCACTCCCAGCAGCTACAGGGTTGATGAGAAAGAGGACTCTAGCGTTTTCTTTGTAGTATAAATACAGAGAGAAAAATGAGATAAGACCCTCTTGTATCAACTCCTCCTGCAACAGACAAATAACAAGAGTCCAAGACAAAGAGGGATTCCAGAATTAACAGTTCACTGCTGCTCTGAGTAAAAACAGAACGGTAAACAATAAGGACTGCAAGATCAAAACAAAAGAGCCACTTTAGTATTCTAATTTAACCTTCAAAAATAAAGGCGATCTAAAGCGCCACACGCTGAGAATTCCATTCCACCTCAACACCCTATACTCCTGGGTTATTATGAGAACAGACTGCAACACAATTCAACTCATGTTCCAAAATGCAACAAGCAGCTTCAACAGGACATGCTGAAAGCAGCAGCACGTCTCCTCGATTTCTGATTTATATTTTGGTAGCAAGGTTACAATTAGCTCACCAGTGGAGAATAAACCTATTTATAACACAGCAGTCCACCTGAAAGACACAATCATCTAAAAAGGTTTTTAGAGGAAAATGAAGTGCCGCTTCTTCCTGCACTGATTGCAGGTTCCCAAGGTCCTTTCCGATGAAGTCCTCAGTCTAACCTTCCCGTGTTCACAGGCACCGTTCCGGCCACCTCTCAGGCTCCATGTTCTTATGTAACATTTACATAGTGCCATAAACATACTCAGAGTTGCGTAAGAATTAAAACGTTGCCAAACCAATAAAGCCTAAAGCAGGTCACTCCCTCCAGACTGTCTTTGATTAGCACAGGTATGCTGCCCAGTCTACCACGGAAGAGCCTGTCAAAAGACAGAAATTTACTTGAGGAAATCTGACACGGTCTACAAAAATGCACAAATAAGAAGAAACTAACCACACTGGGACACATGGTGCTTCTATTAATCCTGAGAGTATGTTATTCTGACCCATAAGATAAAAAGCAACCCAACATTGCTTGTTCACTGAAGTCAGAAACTGTGTCTAAAAATACCTCCCAGCCAATTGGCTATCAGTAAGTCAGTATCACAAATGTCCCAATAAGAGCAACACGGACTGCTTCCTTACTTTACAGAGGGGAAACTGAGGCAGTCACAGAAAGGTGAAGTGATTTGCTCAAGGACAACCTGAAAGGGAGCAAAGTTCTAGGTCTGAAAACCAGGCTCCTCCCTCCATCAGGCTCTAACCTTTAACCATTTTATTTTGTTTTAATCATATCTATTTCAGGAGTTCTTCTAATAAAACTAATCAGAGATTCCCCTTTTCTCTACGATGTTCACTTTCACTATACTTCAAATCCATGTCTACTCAACATTATAAGACTTGGCCTGAAATGAGATTTTTAGTCTGCTCAGAGAAATTCAAAATGTTCCTATAAGAACCTCAAATGTCTCCCTTGTTGCTTTTGTCTCAAGAAATGAATGTAATATTCTCTTGCTACAAACCAATGCAATTCCACATTTTTAAATACTAATGTGAAAATTCCAAAGCTAGGCCTAAAAACACAGTCCACCTTTCAAAAAGATGCTGTTTACAACGTGGAACTCATTCTCCTTATCCACTGGCCTTTTACTAAGTCAGCCAATCCACTAATTAATAGAAACACCTAACCCTTGCTGCCCTCGTGTCATGTCCAAGCACCAGGCATCAGGTCTGCTTGGCTCTGTAGTCCCTCCAGCCCACGAGGGGAGCAGGACAGAGGAAGTGCAGGGGAAGAACGTGATCAACTTCTTGTTATCCCACAGCCTCTATTTTCCCAGAACTGATGTTTTACTTTAAGCCTTTTGCAACAGTGGTCTCTGTAGCATGCACTATTGGCAACTAGATGTGTCCCGGAAAAAACTGCAGTGTCTGGCCAAGAAGTTTAAAGGCCTTCAAGAATGTTTGCTGGACACACAACCTAATTTCCAATTTACCAAGAAAAGAAACTAATTCCCTATTTTGACCACCCATCCTCACCCCAACAAACATCCATTTTAGGAAGGTTACAAAAAAATGAACTCTGCCCCATTCAGAACCAGCTGGATTATCAATTAAACATTCTTAACTAGGCTCACAACAAGAAAAGCCCCACAGACATTACAACAAATCAACACAGAAGTGGCTGTTAAAAATCATGAATACAGTAGGGACAGGATAAAAATTCCTATGGAAGGAATTTAAAGATTTATTCATACAAATATCAAATGACAACCTGAAGGCCAAGTCTCCTTATTTACTACCCCACTAGAGAAATAACATTACATGTTATTTCCAAAAACACAGCCCACAATAAGCCCTAGCAAATATTATTCACAAAAACCACGATCTTACCACAAATATCAGGCTGTGTTCATACACCTTCATCGTGTTATCAGACCCATGGCATATTATCCATGCACAGAGCAGCGAGACCCAGGAACACACAAGGGGTGCTTAACAGAAGCATCAGCCAGTGAACAAAGACCCCACTGCACAGGCCACACCACTGGGAACAAATATCAATAATGAACTTGTTTTTGAGACACCAAAGCGGGATGTCTTTTCTTGATTGTCTGGTCTATTGAAGCCTGAACCCACCTGAGAATCATTCTTTTTAGTGGCGAGGAGTGCTACAGAACACACACTGGATCTCCCAATGCTGGAAGGCTAGGGGCTGCTGAAAAGTCAAAGCAGCAGGCTTTGTACATCGCGCGAATACAATCCTGACAGTCTCTCCCAGATCCATCTGTGGGTCAATAATCACTTCAATATAACTGCCAAATATAACCTTCATCTGCTACCCCAATGCCAAAACACATCAGAGATGGCTCTCTTAAATTAAACATTTTAGGATTTCATCTGCTCTTCTCAACCTCTGAAGTCTCATAAACAACACACCCAGTTGAGGGTCCTACATAAAGGCATCCACCTCTACAGTGGGCGGGGAGGGGGTGCTACGGGGAGCTGAAAGCTGTGCGGGTTGTAAGGGGAGAGATGTGTGAGGATGGAGGATGCGGGAAAGGGTGGGGAAGAGGGATGGTTTGGGAAGGTAAGTACTGACCAAGGGCCCGGGACCCTGTCCAGAGGTGGGAATCTTTAAATAATCTTGGGGGTTGGAGGCGGGTTCTAGGATTTCACCTGAAAGGCATCCATGAAATGAGTAACTGAATGGGCCCCTAGAGTGGGATGGGGAAGCGAGATGGAAAGCAAATACACCTAGATGCAGATTACTCCTCCTGGAACTAGGTTTCCTAGGGTTAGAGAGAGTCCCAAGGCAAGCTCCAAAACGGCTTAAAGGGCCTGTTCGTCTCACTTTCTCCAAAGGGCTTCCACGGGGCATGTGTATTGAAGGTGCGGCGTGTGCCCCATTGAACTCAAAGGACCATAGGGAGGGGAAATGTGACTCCCCTTCCCTAGAACATGAGGGAGAAAGGAGAGGGAAAAGGGACGCCCCAAGTGCGGATTTGATGGAAATGGTTAGGGACCCCTTCCCCTATCATTTGAGATGCGCCAGAACTCTCAACATCAGGATACCTCCGGAGCAGCCAAGACCCCATCTCAGCAGCCCGACAAATCTGGGCGGGATAAAAGGCGTCCCCCAGTAACATGTGGCGGCAGGGAATGAAGACCCCCCGCCCCTGGAAAAGCGGAGGGGCAGAAACATAATCTCCGAATTTGAAGGAAGGAAGCCTGCACTCCCCTTTATGGAACATAGCTGGGAGCGCGACCCTCGAGAGCTCCCCGAATCCAGCTCTGCCTGGAATAAGGCTCGGGTCCCCCCGGGACCCGGCGTGAGCTCGGTCGCGGCTGGGCAGCCGAGCCTCGGGGGTCGAACGAAGCCACTGGGGGTCACGCCGACTCCTCCGCGCCCCCCGCCCGGCCATATTGTGCGCGTGGGGAGGGGGCGCGCTGCAGCCCAGACGCCGCGGCGCGAGGCCTCGCCCGGCTCTCTCCATCCCTGCCCCCGCCCCCCACCCCAGGACTCACCCTGGATCCCCCGGGGTCCGGACCCGCCGCTGCCGGCGAGCAGGAGGACGACAAGGGAGAAGAAGGAGGAGGCTCCGGCCGACTCCGCCATAGTAACCGCCGCCGCCGCCGCCGCCGCAGCCCAGCAGCGCCCAGCGCGCGCGCGCGCCCCCGGCGCCTCCCCTCCTCCCGCGGCCCCGCTCCCCGCCTCCCGCTCCTCCGCCCGGCGCCTGCACGTGCGCTCCCGGCGGAGCCGGCGCCGCGGCCGCCGCGCGCGCCCCCGAAGGGCGGGGCCGGGTGCGCGCGGGCGCCCGCCTTAAAGGGGAGTGTCCCTGTTAAAGGGGTGGGAGGCGTGCGCCCCTCGACCCCTCGCACGGGTGGGTACAAGCAGGGCGCGGCGCAGGACGAGCACATCACGCACCCTATTCAATGCAGGTAATCTTATGGACACCGACCCGCTTCCCCGCATCCAGTGTTCTACGAGTCCTGTGCGTTTTACCGTTCTCTTCTCATCCCTACTGCCTAGCCCTAGCCCCAACACGTCCCGCTGGGATCCCCGCAACCGTCCGCCAGCTGGTCGACGCGCTGCAGTCCTTGGACGCCCAGCCACCTGTGTGATCCATCACGGGATGCCCCTTTTCAGAACATAGCAAGGCTGTTCAGTGATAACACTCAGTCTCGGTAAGGGTGTTTATGAGGCCTTTCCAGTCTGCTCATAGGTAGAAGTCTTTTGGTAAACAATTGAACATTGTGTATCAAATGCCCTAAAATATTCATACCTGGTATGATCCCCTATCCTGTCTTCAAGAAATAATAGAGTTAAGGAGAAATATTTACTAATAGTAGTAACTTGCATGTTTATCATTGTAAAAAGCTAGAAACTTAAGTAGACAATAATAGAAGACAAATTATGGCCCATCCATATGATAGAGTAATATTTAGTAATTAAAATTATGTTTAAAAAGCTAATGACATGAAAAAATGTTAAATGAATGATAATGATAAATGAGATCACGTTAAATGAAAAAGGGGAGGGGGTGTTAGAAGAGGGAAAAGGGGTCAAATACTTGTATGAGGTGATGGAAGGAGAACTGACGGGTGGTGAACACAGTGCAATATAGAGATGATGTATTATATTATAAAAATATACAGTTTAAACCTATATAATTTTACTAACCAATGTCACCCCAATAAATTTAATAAAAATAAAAAATGAAAAAGCAAACTACAAAATTGTTCCAGTGTTATTTTAATTTTATTGATAATATATACAAGTATCTATATGAAAAAAGACTGGAAGGAAATTACCCATTGTGAGTAGTTATGAGTAGAATAATTTTTTACTTTTCCTCTAAATATTTCCGTGTTTCCTAAATATTTTATAAATAAACAAGTATTACTTTCAAATTTAGAAAAAAAATGCTTATGAAAGGTACACCGAATCACTATATCTTTCTGAAAGGAGTTCACTTTCTTTAGCTTGAGATGGTGAAAAAGGCAGGGTCTCTGGAGCCAGAGGTCAAGGTCTGAATTCCCCTTTTCTTAATAACTGACTGTTATTAATAACTGAAAACTTGGGTAAGTTTTTAACTTCTCTAAGCCCAGTTTCATTGTCTAAGATCTAAGGGTGGCGGTGATGATGACCAAATGGAGTCCTCAACTTGTAAGTTGTCACCAACTTCAAGAATGCCCGTCCTCACTGGGAAAAAGCAAGACTGCAGACAGACTCTGTAGATAGAACTCTCTCTCTCTCTGTCTCTCTGTCTCTCTCTCTCTTTCACACACACACACACACACACACACACACACATGCATGCAAAGTCATGCAGAGGCACTCTCTACAAGTGGGTCAATGCAGCTGGATGAGTAAACACCTTATTTTTATACTGCTCTCCCTCACCCCACCCCACCCCAAAATGAGCACCTGCCTCCTCCAGTCCATTTAACTGCTCTCCCAAACCCTGCTCCACCCACCCCTAGGGCTCCTGGCTGTGGTAGGCACAGCACTAGGTGAGTTTCCTAGGGCCACTGTAACACCATGAACTGGGTAGCTTAAAATAACAGAAATTTATTCTCTCACAGTTCTGGAGACTAGAAATCTGAAACCAGGGTGTCAGCAGGCCCATGTTCTCTCTGAAGGCTCTAGGGAAGACTCCTTCCTTGTCCCTCCTAGTTTCTGGTGGTTCGCAGAATCCTTGATGTTCCTTGGCATAACTTCAATCTGTGCCTTCATCTTCACATGGTTATCTTCCCTCTGTGTCTGGATCTCTGTCCAAACTTCTCTCTTCTTGTGAAGACACCAGTCACTGGATTAGAGACCAAGTTCAAGTAATTTTAACATGATTACTTGATATGCAAAGATCCTAGTTCCAAGTAAGATCACATTTACAGGTTCTGGGTGGACAATTTTGGGGGGACCCTACTCAATACAGTATATTCATCAACCCCTGCAGTTGGGAAGAAGCAGCTGACCCCTCAAGGCGCACATCTCTGAGGCCAAGGAGAAAGGACTGTTCTTCCCTAAACCTTGCTAAGTGCTGCTACTGTGGCTGCAGGACCAAGAGTCCCAGAGGGGACCTGCGGTAGCTTTACTCCTAAACAGCAAGGTCAGCCACCTGTACGGCACAGGGAACCAGAGCACTGGGTCCACAGACCAAATGCCACCTCCACCAGCCCACTTGCCACCTCCATCAGCCCTCATCAGACCAAATGCCACCTCCACCAGCCCACATCATTTGACTTTAGCAGATATTTTACATCCCTAAACTTCACTCATCTGTAAAATGCAGCTCATAATAAAAGTTCCATATCATAGAGATGTGAGGATGGATAAAGATATTGTAAGTGAAGCACCTCACATTGTCTCTTACAAATAGGAAGTGATATAAAAAGAATTGCTGTTCTTATTATGATGATTTGACCTTTACTACAATCCTGTGAAGTGGTGAGGCATGTCAGGATGTGTAGTTTATGGGTTGAGGCAATTGAGACCTAGGGATGGTAAGCGACTTGCCCAGTCTCACATATAATTAAGTGTCGAGGCCACAGTGTGCTTGTCCTGTGCTTCAACATCACAGCATCTCATGCTTTTTCAGGGACTGGTCTTCAAGAGTCAACTGAAGGTGGGAAATTGGACTTGATGGGGTGGAGGAGGGAGGTTAATTATATCCTTCACACCCTATTCCTGAGACTTTGGGGCATCTGCTCAAGTGAGAACTTTCCTAGGTGATGCATCTACCTTGCCCTTTAGGTCCCAACCTGCGTGGAGACAGGCTGCCCAATCTACCTGTGCTCCCTGCTGCAGCATGATTCTCCTACCATCTGTGAAGTCCTCAGCAAAGTGCCCATTTCTGTAAGCTTCTTTAATCTTAGGGCTGGACCACATAACAATTTATGAACTTCTCATCAGCCGTGTTCTGTCCCTTTGTCATGAGATTCCCTGGAGCTGCCAGGATTCACTTTTCTAGGAAAAAGCCTTACTCCCCAGGCTCCACTGACTAGACCATGGTGTTACAGCTGCTTTTTGGTTGCAGTGCACCAAGACACCGCACCTCCAGGGGCAGCGGTTTTCAACCGGGGATCTGTGGACCCAGTTCGGTCCACCAGAAGTTTCCTGCTGGTCCGTGATATATTCTCATATTCCTAGGATGTATTTATAAGAGAAGAATAAATTTACTTCCATGTGATTTAAACTACTTCACGGACCAGCAGGAAGTTTCTGGCGGACCTGACTCAGTCCACGGACCACGGTTGAAAATCACTACTCTAGGGAATGCAGCTCAGTTCGTCTTAGTGAGCAATCAGCAGGGTCATTAATCTCAAGAAAGTAACAGCTCATCATCAGTCATGCATTCTACAAACACCTGTTAAACACCTACAATCTAACAAGCACAATATAAACACAGATAAATCATGGTCCTTGCCTTCATGGAACTTACAATCTAATAGAGACAGCATAAAAAAAAGCAACAATGTGTTATGCAGTAGACTCTTAAGCAGAACTCAAGCAGCTGGCACAAAATTTTGCTGGTTGCTTGAGTTCTGGTTAATGGAGGGTCTA
This sequence comes from Lyroderma lyra, assembly GCA_004026885.1. NCBI lineage: Eukaryota > Metazoa > Chordata > Mammalia > Chiroptera > Megadermatidae > Lyroderma > Lyroderma lyra. The sequence continues at coordinate 4,379 of PVJL010018807.1, read as the reverse complement.
TTTATATTTATGCAGCATCTACCAATCTCTATGGGTGCCAGTTAACTAAGAATCTACTGTAATGTTATAGTATACACCTGTAAAGGGCCCGTGGGGGCACTTAGGAGGGCATGGATGATTGAATTCCACAGGGACAAGCTGAGGAGGTGGGAAAGGTTTCACACTCAGGCCATGCTACAGCTGACTCTTGGAAGGTCAAACAGTGTCCTCTAAATAGACAGGCTTGCATGGGGCAAGGGTATGCAGGAGATTTTTCCTGGCAGAGGGAACAGTATGAGCAAGATACTAAGGTGAAATTGCCTGGCATATAGGGAAACTGCGAGCAGCATGTCAGTACACCCAGGGAGTGCAGAGTGAAGCTGGTGGTAGAGCTGAAAGGTAGTGTTGGAGAGACAGGCAGACAAGGAAGTACACTTGGAAGTGTACTTTTCTCCAGTATACCTGGAAGGGTTCTAAGCAAGGAGGTAAAGTGATCATAAATATGCTTTAGAAAGACCACTTTGCTGAACCAAATGAACTTGAACTTTATGCAGATGATTGGAGGAAGGCAAGCCTGGTGGTAAGGAAACCAAAGAAGAGGCAATTCTAGTAGGCCAGACAAGATAGGAGGAGGACCTGACTCTAGGCAGCAGCAACGGAGATGGGGAAGGAAATAGATTCAAGAGATTTTAAAGAGATAGAAACTACAAGATTGATTGAATGTGAGAAGTGAAGAGGGAATCATGTGGGATGGCCCCAAATGATTACAGGATAATCTGACTTGGGTGACCGGCTACTTGGTGGCTCCATTCAGCAGATTAGCAAGAGCAGTTTTGGGAGGAAGATAATGAGCTCCCCATTGGGCATACTGAGTTTGAAGTGCCTCCTGGAGCCATGGAGATATGGATTTGGAGGTTAGTAGCACATACTAGTTATTCAAACATCTCAGGGAAGTGAATAAATTTTGGAAGTAGAGCAATACCACTAGAGAAAGGAGACTGAGAAGGTACAGTCAGAGAAATAGGAAGAGAACTGGTAAGAATAGAAATATAGAAACCAAGGCAGGAGATCCGTAGTATCTAATGTCGGGAAGGGGTCAAGTAAGATGAGAAACAAAGAGTGTCTAGGATTTGATAACTTGAAGCCCATCGGTGAGGTTTCCCTGAGCAGATTCAGTAGGAAATGGGTGGAGGCCTAACTTCAGGGAGCTACAAGTGAATGAGAGGTAAAGGCTTAGAATGACTGAGAATCATCTATTCTTTAAAAGAACTTGGCTGCGATGAGAAGCAGAGATTTTCTTCAGAATTGTGGACCAGGTTCCCTGAACAAACCTGCTGAAGAAACAACTCAAAATGCTCAGTAAACTAGCAAGAAAGTGAAGAATACTCAAGTCAAAACTGAGGAACAAAGAAAGGAAAGCAGACTGCCCAAGCTGGCTTTCCCCTTGAGAATTATTTACATACCAAGTGAACCTGAACTTTGGTTTTCTAAGGCAGGCAGGATGCAGGGACAGGATGCAAAACCCAGGCCTGCCCAAGGTGAGCTACCTAATAAGCGACCCTCCACACAAAGCTGTGATCCACAAGGGGTAATAACGCCCTCAGTCGATGGATGAACTGCAAGGGAAATGGCCTGATTTGAACTTTGGCTCTGAGTGAAAATGGAGGGAAAGTCTTCCCTGAGGATTCATTACCCCAAGCTGGCCTTCATGATTGAATTTCATTCCAAATTCACCCTACCTGGGTGGTCTGAAAACAACACACTGTTTAGATTCAAGTGGTCCTCAGCTGGTAGTACCCACTGCGAGCGAATACCTGGGAAGAAGAAGAGCAAATCATCTCCAGAGGAACCCAATTCAACTTAGGCTACAAGGACTTCTCACAGATAAAATTCCAAGGAAGATAATCTACATGGTCAAAAATCCATAAAAGATAACAGTCATTTAGAATGGTATGCTCACAGAAAACGTCTTTCAAAAAGCGAGGGCTAAACAAATGTGTAAGTTATGTATGAATCCATGTGTACTTCACTAATGGTCAGGCATTCACTGATAGAAGAGAAACAGAGTACATAACTTCCAGGATAAAACAAGGAAGGAGAGAGAATGAGATAAAAATAATCCAAAAGGAGGCAAGAAAGGAAAGAAAAAGGATAATATTACAGTGGGATAAACAGAAAGGACAAAATGAGATGGTGAAAATAAATTTAAATACATCCCTGATTATAATAAATATAAATAGCCTAAATAATCCAATTTTAAAAATACAGATTTCCAGATTGGAAGTGGGGGGGTGGATTTCCAAAAAGACACAAGATTACAGAAGTGTTTTCTTTGTTTTGCTGCTTTAGTAAGAAGGAGAGACTGCAACTCAGCTGGCTACAAGGGAGCCAAGAGTTGCTCAGAAGTACAGGAAGAAGAAGTAGTAAGTGATGGTGCCAGAACCCAGGATGGAATGGGGCACAAGATGAAGACCCAGAGGGGCAGGGAATGGCCTTGACCTGGAGGAGAATATTACCTTCTCAGAGAGGGGCAATGAGGTGAACAAGGAAGTTTATAGGCACGAGAGGGTCACCCGGATGTACTGAGCCAAGTTGCAGTCGTGGCTGGCTGTTTTGGTACAATATGGTCTGGAGGCAGGATGGCACGTGACGGTGAATGTGCTTGAAGAGAGTGGCAAGAATTTGTAAAAAAGCCACTGTGGAGCATGGGAGTGGTGTCCAGGAACACAGAAAAGCAGAAAGGGAGTGTCAGAGTGACACTAGGCCAGGGTTGCAGAACAGAAAGCAGAGGTCGTAACACGCCTCTTTGATGATACAGTTTCCTCTGGAAGTAGTCAGCAGCCCAGGGTGAGAGCAGGAGAGGGGATGGGGTGTTTGGAGGCGAAAGGGAGAGGGTGTAGGGGCTGGTGGGAGAACAGATGGGCCAGGGAGTTGGGAGAAATAAAGGGAGGGCAGCTTAGGCAATGGAAGGATCTGGAACATGATATGCCTGGTGGCTGAGCATGGGAGGCTGGTTAAAGGGACTGCTACAGGCCTGAGGAGCCCAAAGGCCCCGGTCAACATCAAGGACCTGACGTGGCCAGCAGCATGCAGCCTGTGCTCAGTGGTCCCATGGAATGGTGCTGAGCTTTGGTGTTCTGGAAGAAAACCCTCCCCAGGCTTTTCTCTCTCACTTTCTGCTCCAGAGGCCATTGTGTGACCTTAGAGGCAAGCCTTCTTTCTTTCCGTTGACCCTCAAACTGACCTTGTTCTACCCCAGTGCCTCCTTGGTAAACAGGCTCAGTGCCCTCAGCCTTGATGATTCATGTTTCAGTTTCTATCCAGGCATGCCCAGGGGCCAAGCAGGATGGCTCTCCTGGTCATTTTTTTGTTGTGGACCCCTGAGCTTCTGCCTATCTGGCCCCGCTCTTCTCCATGCCCTCGGCGAGTCCAGAGCCTCATACCACGCATTTCTGGTACTGCGAGTGCTACAGCCGCCCTACCTCCTGGCCATGCCTCCCTGCAGTCACCAGACACACCCCTGCACACCTGTGGGAAGGCCCCTTTCGTTTGTTATCTGACTTCCTGAGAACAACAGTCTCCTTATTGCCCCATAACACACAGCCAACATATCACATAGTAAATCTGAAGCAGAGTTTAGAAATTATTTACATTGTTTTACAGATAGAGAAACTGAGGTCCGGAGATGGTAAGTGACTTGCCCAGGACAGAACCCAAACTGGCAGTCAAGAGCTTGGCATGATATCCACCCAGACTTACTCCCCTGCACATGAAAGTAGTGTACAGAGGCTAACCATCCACTCTCCTAAGCGCTTTATGTGGGTTATTTATTTAGTCTTCACAATAAGCTCATGACAGCGGTACTACCATTCACCCCACTGTAGAGATGAGGAACTGAGGCATAGAGAGATTAAATAACGGACCCAAGGTCACCATCACCCAGCTAATCCCAGTCTTGGCAGCTCCCCTATTGTCCTGGCTTTATATGTCTCTCTCTTCCCCTCGCCCTCCCCCGCCCTGCCCCAAACACACACACACACACACACACACACACACACACACACACACACACACGTTCTCATTCATAGCCATTCCCTGCCTGGAGAGTCCCTGCTCCCCGCTTTGCTTTCCACCTGGATCACAAGAGTATATGGCTCTCACCTGCCCTCACCCCCTTCTCCTAGGGGAGAGCACAGTCTGTCTGGCCACAGGTGATTGCACCAGGGTTGCACAACTGAACCAAGGGGAAGCAATAGACTGACCAAGCCATTCAGCTGCTCTTTCATGAGCATTTGCACTAACGAGGCATAGAAAGCAAGTCATGTAGATGCTGGAAGGTGCTACAGAGTAGTCCCTGGAAGCCACACTGGGCCATGCGGCAGGAGGGTGAGCCAGGAGAG
>PVJL010018806.1:0-15106 GCA_004026885.1 Lyroderma lyra | reverse complement strand
GTTGTTGTTGTTGTTGTTGTTTTTAAATTGAGATTGCTACTTGAGTTCCCTCAGTTTTGTAGCTTTAATAAGTCTGTAGTTGTCCTTGGAATTTGGTTAATTCCCAGGGATTTTCACACTTAGGATGCCCTCTATGTGCAACTACTTTCCTATGTAATGTTTTTACCATGGATCAACCCAGACATAGATCTTCATTTTTTTAATACTTATTTGGCTGTGTGAATTTTGAAAACATTAAAAGAGTTTTATTTTAATTAATGTGCAAGGGCACCTAGTCCAATGTCCTCAACTGCATGGGTGCTTATCCTAATATTTGGATCATCTCTCTAATGTGATCACTAACAATCATATCTAGAACTATCAGCCTCATGTTGTATATCAAATTATATTTTAGGAGGCACATTCAACATGCATTCTGACTATTTTATTTGCATGTCATCCTTGCACAGGGGCCATGTTAATGTTCTCTGTATCGTTCCGATTTTAGTGTGTGTGCTGCCAAAGCGAGCACCTGACATTTTTTTTAAGCCTGTAATGTGACTGAATTATAACACAGATGGTAGGTAGGAAGCTAGGCATGAGTGAGAGGAGGGGCTGAAAGCTAATATGATCAGCCCTTTGCCCCACTCATATTTACTCCCGAAGGACCACCCAGGTCCAACTCTCAGGTACTAATTTTGTGATTAGAATATCCTGACAAAAGGGAAGTAAAATCCAACCAGAATTACCTGGTTTTTGATGCCTGTACAGAATGTTAAAACTTGCCCTTAGCTTAAACTTAGCCTTGTGGTTTTTGACCCCCTCTCCCATGGATTTTTCTATATGCATTCTGGGTAAGGGCACGTGCAGAAAGAAAACAGTCATATGACCTACACATGTCAATCAAACCACCTAAGACTATTTGGTCACACTCATACATAGGGCTGGCTCAGGGCCAGCATAAAACTCAAGCCCCACACCCTTTGGGGCCTTTTACTCTCTTGGCTTGGCCCATTTCTCTCTTGAAATGAATTTCAATAAAGCATTGGTTCCCAAGTGGGTACCCCTAGGGGTACGTGCTAGGCCATTCAGGGGTACACGAAAAATAATCAGTAACGGCGAAGAAACAAGTAAAGTAAATAAACGTAAAACGTTAGTTATGGAACAATAGATATTAAGTTTGAATCAACATTAATGGAGACACTTCAAAATTAAATCACATTAGTGAATGATGATCGGTAAGGGCAGGGCTATGAACCTGCCCAAATCACTCTTCTACCAATCACTACGCACAACTTTAGAACAATCCATTAGTGACAGTTCTAGAACTTCCCAAACATAAATACAACCTCAGCCAGACTATTTGATTAGTATAGTTATTGACTGAGTAGAAGTGTATTGTCTTATCATGATTCTTTTCAAGTAGTTTTTTATTTAATGTTTAAATACTTGATCATCATTATCAATATTTAACTGTGTTAAGAATATTGTAAAATTAAATCTGTGGTTTGTACTTTTAGTGTAGTAATTTTTTTCCCTGACTTATTACCTCATTTCCACTATTTTACATTAAGATAGGCACTCTCACTGATGCCTATATTGAACAAAAGTGTCAGTATTTAAAAACAGGTGTTTTAAAAACAAGGGGTATCATTTTTAGAAATGGGTTTAAAAGGGGTGCACAAGTGGAAAAAGTTGGGAACCACTGCAATAAAGCTTGACTTTCCTTTGTTTCGCTGATCTGTAATTCTTTACTGGTCGGCGGACACAACCGAGCTCCTCATCACCTCTGTCCGGTAACACAGCCAACTGAGTCAAACAAAGCCAGGAGGGTGGAACAGGAACGGGAAAGAGAAACTTCTGCTGGGTTTTCTCCCTTCTTCCCTTCCTTCCCTCTCTCATCAAACAGTAAACACACTAATAAAGATATAATTACATTACAATAGCAGAGCTAGTACAGAACAGAATGCTGGGAATACTGCAAGCTGTCAAGGGAACCCCTACAAGGCCAGTAGAGGACGAAAGGAAAGGTCAGAAGGACTCAAAAGGTGAACCACAATCTCCTCACAGAAACGCAGGTGCATGTGGGAGCGTGTTGGGTGTCAGAGAGCGACCTCAGGGTGTCCACATGAAACTGATCAGCCAGTGTGTAAAGGTTTCGAGAAGTTAAAGAGAAAATGGAAGAACACCTAGAGAGAGACCTTTGCAGAGTGACATACAAGGCCCAGAACAAGTCTGTAGGGAATGCCGACATTGGATGGAGGGGGTGAGGGCAAGTGGAGAAGAGTGGGGCCACCGAGGGCCTCCTGGGAGACCCCGTGCCTCCATGTGCAGGCCAGTGGGACCCTAAGAAGACCCCCACATTTTCCCTCCTACCGTAGAAATGGAGGAAGGGCCTTGCAGGTAAAACTATGCATATGCCATGTCAGGAAGCTATGCAAATGCACCATGTTCAAAGGAAGAGTATGGTTGTAAATGAATGCAAAGACGTGAAACCCAAAGGGGAGGCTGCATCTAAGACATTACACACCACGACAAGTCATTTGGACATTTTCTCAATATCAACAGAGCAGTGAAAATACAAATAAAAAAAGATAATTATTACTTTTGGCTATAAACTGTATCATTAAATTACTGTTAAAAAATGCAAAGTGCTGTGCTTGAGCAAGGATTCTCACAAATAATTAAAATGAAGACAACGCAGAGCCACTCTTACTATGGGGTACACGTCAAGTTGTTTTTTTTTTTCAGAGTACAACCACCTTGAATGGTCGGAAACAGTTGTACAGTGATCCAATCAGCCACAGGAGCTGAGCTGGAGGACAGGACCCAGCCCTGCCCCACGCCGGACAAAGCAGGATTGGACGTGAGCAGGCATGTGGCCCGGCCCGCGTTCTCATTACAGGGGCTGAGGAGAGACCACCTAACACCCCCCAGCTCCCACTCTAGTCACCAGAGGAGTGTAAACCCCACAAGCAAGAACCCCTTGTCCCCAGTGTCAAATGGGATGGGGATGTGAGAGTTATAATTAAGGGGTTATAAGCTGTTATAAGAGTCCATGTAAGCTGTTAACAGAGTCCAAAGGGGTTCTCCACCTGCCCAAGGGGCTCACTTTCCCAGCTTCTTCATCCGCTCATTAATGTTGGCAAAAATCCCCTCAACTGTGGACAGGTTTTCACGCCTGCTTGTCTGCACCTGGGTCAAGAGGGTGACAATGTCCGTGAGGGAACTAGCAATCACCTGCCGTGCGGTATCCGAGTGTGTCAGGAGCTGAGCGAACTGCAGTGCTTGCTCGTGCAGCTGCTGGGTGGTGGCAAGTCTCTGCACCAGCTCAGGAAGGGTGGAGGCGAAGGGCTCCGGCGGCGTATGGTTCCATATAGCTGGTGCACCTTGTTTTGTGTATCTGCATCCACTACAGAAGCTTTATGCTTGGCAATCTCATTCACCTTCCCCAGGAGACTCTGTAGCTGAGCCTCCCCATGCAAACTGCAAGGTCCAGAGCGCTCACCTTTGCCTGCAACAGCTCTGCAGTCTCCGTAAGGCAGGCTCCCTGTAGGCCTGAAGGAAGGGGATTCCGAGCATCCTGATCCCAGAGCTGGTTGCCTCCAGCTCTGTCAGGCGCTTCTCAAGTTCTGCAACTTTGGCAGCTTGAGAGAACTTGTCCTGCTCAGGTCAAGAATATAGTTCATAAGGGACAAGGCTGCTGCTCTCTGGGGGTGGGGGGGTCCCACTTTTGGTCTTTCCCCCTAAACCAGCCCCTTTGCTGTTCTTTGTTGCTTCCCGCTGCAGCAGTAGGCGCTTAGCCAGAGCCCATCGGGGTCAGTAAGGCTGATCGCTGCATCTGGTCCCAGCAACTTCCCCAGATGGGAGGCAGCCAGCTGCCTAGTTGGCACCACGGGGGTCAGCTTCTCCTCCGTGGCTGACCCCTTCACTGTGGTCTTGATTTTCTCAGCTTCCGCTGTCAGCTCTGGCACCTCATGCAGTAGTCGCTGGTACATTTGCTGGGATGTCTCCTTCACTCCCAAACCTTGTCCAAGCGTCTCATATTCTCCGGATCCATATCCTGTCTTCTTGGTTTTTCCAATACAATCGGAGAAATCAAGTCCCTTTGTCCCCATTCTCTTGTCTTTGAACTTGTCATAGGCAGCATTGGGATTGACAATGATAAGCTCCACACTTGGGCTTGTCAGCTCTTCCAGCTCCACATCAAACTCTGCTTGGTCATTCTCAGGTAGGTCGCTGGTTTCATAAACATCTGGCTTGTTCCTGGCAATGCCGGGAAGGCCGGCGTATTTAGGGACCGCCATGGCAGTGGCGAGGCAGGGCTGGGGACCAGAGCCCTGGCGGAGCCGGGCCGGCGTTCGGGTAGAGGAGAGGCTGGGTCCGCCATCCTGAAGAAAGAGTTTAGAGCCCTCAGGTGCTTTCTTATACTCACTTGCTCTGGGACAAATGCATCGATCTGCCACGCAGGTCACATTAACAGCAGATACAATGATGCAACACAGGAGCGAAGCTTCCCTTAGTTCAACCACAATGACAGCTACCCGGTCACTGAGTTTTATGAAACACTGGGACAGGCTTAACCACCAAACCAAGCTAGTGACCAGGTTTGTGAACTGTGCCCACCAGGGCGTCTTCCTTGGTACAAACAGATGGAACCACGAACATAGAAAACGCGAAGGTAACTAGAGTGCTTGTCTCAGATGTCGTAACACTTCCTCCTGGCTAATAAAAGAAATTCCAGCTTGGAGGCACTCAGTCAGTTCAATAACAGTATGGTCTGTGACCCACAGCAGCCTTTTTTCAAGAGCTGCCGACTGCTATGCAGGATCAGGTAAACTCCTGTCGCTGCCTCCATGCTCCAAAGAAGTTAGCATTCCCACGCCCTGCCTCGATCCTGCGCCCTGGTAGCTGTGAGTAGGAGCAGCGTTTTCTGGCTTGTGGCCTCATCCGCTGGTATCATCTGTTGTAAGTCACAGTGCCTTCCCCTACAAAACCAGTTTGGTAAAATCTACCTGTTTAATAATGATGTGAGATAATGTCTGAAAACTTGCATGTTATGACTACTCTTCTGGTTTATTTCAGACATGAATCTGAAGGTTTAGAAGAAAACTCCTTTCTTTAATGTGGTAGATCTTCCCATGTTTTATCACAAGGCTTAGCAACAAAATTTCAGATATGCAAATATCATATCATGCTGTATCATATATAATCATCTTTATAAATAAATCAAAGCAATAATTTATCTCATTTGTGAAAACACTAAGAAGCAAGATAGCAGAATTAAGAATTGAAGCTGAATATCTAATTAACTATAGGCTCATACAGGTGCACGAAGGTTTATAGAAGACAAAGTATAAAGGACTATACAGACGAACAACATCAACTTTATAGTCATTGGGCAAACTATGACATATGATCTGAAATGGTTGTTCTCTCTCACAATTCGCTTCTATTCCTTCCTATAATGTCTGAGGGGACACCGTAGCGTGGACTCATTGATTCACTGTGAGCCTCAAGAGCTTTTCAGTCTTAAGAAGTCTCTTTCTGAAATGTCACTAACCTCTGTGACATTCCTTGTAGTCAAGGTCTCTCATCCATTTCTTCACCCAACAATACTTGTTGAACTGTAATTACAACAGGCTCGGTATAAGCCTCTGTGGAGGATAGTGACAAAGGCATTTGTCCCCTTCCCTAGAAGAGCTGGCATGTCAGCCTCCTTTCTTTCCGTCTGAGAGCAACTACACAGATGGAGTTGGGGATGCTAATGGCTGAGCGGGTAAGAGGGAGATGACAGATACTTTCTTTGACTGCCTCACTGTTCTGCCTCAGGCTGGTTCTGTGGACAGAACATAAAACATGTGCAAAGGCTGTGCCAGAGCGAGTGGTTTTTATACCAACTACTTCTAAAACAGTGTTATGGTCTTACAATTTCTCTCTCTCTCTTTTTTTAAATTCATTTTTATTGTTAGACTTACTGGGGTGACATCTGTTAGCAAGGATTACATAGGTTTCAGACATACAATTCTACAGTGCATTGTCAACTTGTTGTATAATAAGTTCACCACCTAATGTGACTTCTCTTTCCATCACCTTATATTTAGCTCCCACTCCCCCTTTCTCCCCTCCTCTTCCTCCCCTCTCTATCCTACTCATCCCCAAATAAACATTAAACTATTGATTGTGTGCATGGATTATTTGTTTCTTCATTTCTTTTTTCTTTGCTTTCAGTTTTATATTCCACATATGAGTGAAGTCATACAGTTCTCTCTCTCTTTTTTTTTTAATGTGGGTAGTTCCCTGGCTGGGAATCGAACCCAGGCTGCAGCACTGACAGTGCCAAAGCCTTAGCCACTACACTACCAGGGAACTCCCACTATTTCTCACTTGTATTGTATAATTGTCTTTGCTCTGAATACATTACAGAGAAAAAAAATTTTTTTCTTTTAGGGGAGAGCGCAAACGCAGTCCCCCGACTACCACAAATGATGCAGTCGAGTTTCCCACATTTGGGGAAATCACAGGGGTCAGCACATCCGGAGTGCAATGGAGAAGCCTCGCCCTGGGAAAACCACCTTCGTGATCAAGGTGTCTCTCCTGCCAGGTAGGTATTAAAGAGAAAAATTTTAAGTGAACATTCAAGTAAAGCAATATAAACATGCTGTTGTATGACCATGTAGGCGTTTTAATGATTTATAATTACTTTTCTAACATACAAAATGCTCCACACGTCACAAGCTGGGCTTGTTAGAAGTCCGATAAATTGAAGAATGTGTGCAATCTCTTTAATCTTTCTGTCCTGGGCTATTTTTCTTGGAAAATTTTAAAGCTGCTGAAGAGGAGATTTTAAGAAGAATAATGATTTTTTTTTTCATTTTAAATACCCACTCCAAATATTGGAGAAATATTGAAAGAAAAATTTTCCTGTTCCATATCTTGAAAAAGTTTTTAGCTTATATTTTTGAGTATGCCATGAATTGAAAATCGCATCAGTGGGGTAGGTGTCCTGATACAAGGACCGTATTATTGGTTCAATGCCTGTTGTCTGTCAAAGGTTCAATTAAGCACAGGGCAACATTCCCCCACCCTTGTTTGTTTGTAATTAACATTTGTCTTAACCCTGGTCTGGAGTTTGTGTTTTTAAAATTAGCTCAGCATTAACATCTACTTCTGATCGATCATACACAGCAACTGCCTGTTTGGCAACATTAAGTCAGCCAGTCTATGGACACAGACACATCCCCTCCCATTTTGTTCTATAATCTAGTGTTAGACAACTAACTAGTTCTCCTTGATCCCATTTACATGAACATTTATTGATGAATTATCAAGAGCTCTGGAGATAAAATATTAAACAGATCACAACCTACTAAATTATAATAAGCAACAGAATTCTAAGAAAATTCAAATGAGGGCCAGCCAATACCCAAAAAACACAATTTTGTCGCTTGTGCTAGAAAGACAAGCAATATGCTAAGAATTAATGACATTTTAGCTGATAATTCTTCTCTTACCAAGGCAATTAAGAAAAAAATGTTTAAAAGTTATACAACATCCTTAGCTTAAATTAAATGGAAGCTAAACTGTATATTTTTGTATTGTGGTAAAATTACACATAACATAAAATTAGCCATTTCAGTCATGTTAAGTATAGTGTTTCATAGCATTGTCATATCATCTCCAGAACTTTCCATCTTCACCAACTGAAACTCTGTCCCCATTCAACACCAGCTCTCCATTCCCTCTCCCCCAGACCCTGGGAAACATGTAAACCATTTTATTATTATTATTATTATTATTATTATTATTATATTATTTGTTTGTATGTGGGTAGTTCCCTGGCTGGGAATCGAACCCAGGCCGCAGCATTGACAGCGCCAGTGCCGAAGCCTTAAGCCACTACACTATCAGGGAACTCCCTGAAACCATATTTTTAATAATCAGAAAAATGTAGTTTCATTTCCACTTGACAAACCCTCAGGCCCCACCCCCTCCACTCGCGGCCCCACCCCCTCCATTCGCGGCCCCACCACCACAGCGAGCACTGCACAGATGTTCACAGGTCTGTATTTAGACAGCCTCTCATTCAGAGAAGATTCTAATTAAAAGATATAAAATATAATTACATAACATATTACATAATTTTAATATTCAAAAAGTTAAGCAAACAAAAATTACATCTTCTAAAAGAAGCATAGATATGTAATCAGAAGTAGGAACTATGTCATTGATGCAAAATACAGCTGGCCCTTGAACAGCGTGGGGGTTAGGAGCACCGACCCCCACTCACAGTAAAAAACCTGCTATAGCTTTAGACTCCCCCAAGACTACAGCTGTCCCTGGGGGAACTGGTTCCAGGACCCCATGGATACCAAGAAACACAGACGCTCAAGTCCCTTATATGAAATGCTGTAGATCAATGCAGCCAGTCAGCCATCCACATCTGCAGACTCCTAACCGTGGATCAAAGGCAAAGCAGGTATTTATTGGGTCAACTGTAATTTACACTACTATGACTCCAAACGATCCCAGAGACCTATAGCCCATACATTACAAGGGGCCACAAGGTGCCCAAGTTCCTGCGGGGGCAGCAATGTGTCCCTCAACACACCCTCCACAGGGAGATTCCCCAACATGTGTAGTTTTAAATGTTCAGGGTCCTTCTGACATCTCACTGAATCAGAGGACACAGAAAAATGAATTTACTTTATTAAATACTGAGGCCATACAAACCAGTGTGCTACTGAACAAAAATAAAGTGAGTTATAGGTGACTTATTTATTCCCTCGACTTCACCCTGTTGAAAGAAATAAAGAGAAGCCTTTTTCGATATTTGAACACATTATCAATTATTTTACTTCTACTTATTTCATAAATAATACATGAACAACGTATTTTAAAATGTCCTTTGTGCTGTACATTTGAATACATTTTCAAGTAATTTAGGAGGCTCTGTCTCTGTACATGATCTGAGAGATTTGCAGCCACATGTAGTAACCAGCATAATTTGTCCTGTGACAGATTGCTTTTCAGTAAAGACACATACCCACAGGCTGTCTTCGCGCTGATGTTGCTTCCAGTTCCTCCAGCCATCACGGAACATCAGGAGGTAGCTGGTCACCCTGTCAGAGCTCCCGTATGCTCCCTGGGTGGCCACAGCCATGATTGCCATTCTCTGTCCCAGGTCAATCTGCAGTCACTGGTATTTATTTGACACAGTGGGATCCAGCCACTAGATCCTTTTTGTGGACATGGAAACAAGAAAAACTGGTAAGGAGAACAAAATACTTCAAATCTATATTAGCCTTATCAGAATGTGAGCGTACATGAAATTTGTGAAAAATAATAGTTTGGGATGTTGCAGAATCCAAATAATCAAAGGCCCTATACTGTAAGAAAACATTTCATATCTGATGGCCACACTAAGTGGTTTTGCTTAATCCAATCATTTTTATTTTGCTAAAACCTATAGTGTTGACTTGTACTAGTAATTGTAGTTCCTAAATTCAGACATAACTATCTCAATGCTGAGAATAGTTTCTAAAATGCTCCGCCATTAATTGTATTGGGAGCATTAGACAGAGCTTTCCTGGCTCTGCTCCCAGATAACAGTATGTTTCCATATGGGAAAGGTGAAGAATGACAGAGAGAAAAAAAAGAACACCCATTCAGTTCAGCTTGTCTCTATTTAGCTTCTGTTTGCAATAAACAACACAGCATCTTGAAATGTCATTTTTGACAAAGCAATCTCATTTGCACTGTCACTGATGAGGTGACTTGTCACATTAGTCCATGACTTTTAGCACCTGCTAAATGAATAGAGTGGCCCTTCTCTCTGAGTATGATTGTCTACAAGAGCATTTTGAGAAACAAAAATAAAGGACAAAATGCATGTAAGCTTCTACCCCAGTCAACTTCAAGTCTCACCACCATGCATGCACTTACAGGTCACACACACACATCTCACAACCATGCATGTGCTCACAGACTGCACATCTCACCACCATGCCGGTGATTACAGATCACGTGACTGAAGAGAAGACAGTATCAAAAGTTGGAAAAATGCATCTGAAATGCACTGAGCCAGGTTGATGCAGGGTCACCTAGAGGAAGAATAATTATAAAAGCAGAAGGCTATTTTCATAAGCAAAATACAGAATGAATATCCAGACTGGTTTACTATAAGACAGTTTTTTTGTTTTTGTTTTTTAACTCTCATCTAGATAAACTTGGAGTACAAACTATCTTTAGGAGATTTCAGAGAGGAAAAAAATGAAGTCAAATTATAGCATGTCTTAGCTACAATACATAGTCAGATTTCAGCAATCTTAATTTTGTATGAGAAATACCGGGTAATGTAACTTTGGGAAATATCAAGTTAATACTTTAATGGAAACAAAATTGGCCAATATGAATAAACCCAGTTTTCTAAGAACTTTAAATTTTCATCCCATGACATCAATTTTCTTGATCAGGTATATGAACAAATAAATGTGTCTCTATTTTGCTTCTCAAAATCTGTGAGTTTGAGAACTTACAATGTGCAGGCATTTGGGGATGCTAACTTTTCAGCAATTTTACGTTCTTTTTATATAACAAGGTCAGGTGTAACAGCGTGTGATCATTTTTCTTAAATGTGTTATTTGGCACTCAGACTTCAAAATGAGAACACAAGAGGAACCAGACAGGAGATTTCAAAAATGAGCTCTGGGAGCCCTTCATCCTCTGTGGTGTCACCTGCTACTGTGTCTACAGGGCGCTGTGCTTCCAAGAGGGAAATTGCGGGAGACACTGACCAACACGTGACTCCCAGGACACAGTGTCCTCTCCTCTTCGGCTCTATGTGTCCCTGGATATGCCTGGACCTCCTCCGACTTCGTCACCCTTCCCTCTCATAGACCTCGTTCTATTTACTGCAAAGCATTTTCTAAGAAATATCTGACTATTTCTGATAAATTAACAGAAAAAATACATACATAAAATAGGTCAGTAAAAAATACATAAAGTAGAAAACATGGAATGCACAATAAATTCTAATTAATATTTGCTGTGTGTTAAATTAGTAAAGTACTTTAAAATAATAAAATACCTTTAATTTTGAATCATCTGGCTTTTGGGATATAGTGGCTCGAATTTACACACACACACACACACACACACACACACACACACAGAGTTTACCACCTTTCTGTATCAGGGAGCTGCAGTTATCAGCTATTCTATATTAAATTCTTGGTGGGAGCTGTAATATCTGAGACATTTATAATTCTTATTGATTCTGGAAGCTCAATGACCTCTGGGCAAAATAAGAAACTAGAAAAGTAAGACAGACCGTCTTCTGTAAAAACCTCCAAATACCATAACATAGAACGAGGAAATTTTAACTACATAATCAGGTAGTCTAACATAATTTTCATCACTAGATCACACACAAAATTTTCAGAAAAGGTAAAATAAAACTAGTGCATATGAAGAATGATCACCACCAGTATAATCATCCACATGTTCATTATAATAATCTAAACCTCAGTGAAATAATATGTTCTCCAGCATTTTCAAAGGCAAAGGAGAGCCCAGAAGAGACTCTGGGCCGCTGGCTTCTAAGAGAACACATGCAGAGACCATCCTAAGGGACTAGTGACAGATGGTGCGATCTGAAGTATCCTTTAGACACGGGTATAAAAATCAGGTGGTAATACCCAGGAATGTCTAGTGAAATGCACATCGTATGCACTCAGGTAGCAATGGCCACAAAATCACTCATGAGTTGATTGCCACTCTGTTAAAAAAGTTAATCAAAATTTGCAAAGAATGGTCTGAACACAGAACCTAAGACTTACACGTATCATTTTATGACTGCTTCTCATATTTTGAATAATTACATTTTTAAATTAAGTGTAATGAAAATAAGTGAACCTAAATTCCAAAATTTTTTTTCTTCTGATGTGTATAAACTTCACAGTGCAAAAAAAAAAACCCAACCAAACAAAAACATTTAGGGAGTTCCCTGGTGGTATAGTGGCTTAAGGCTTCGGCGCTGTCAGCATTGCAGCCTGGGTTCGATTCCCAGTTAGGGAGCTACCCACATACCAAAAAAGCAAAAAAAAAAACAAAACAAAAACAAAAAACAAAAACAAAAACAAATAAACTTCACAGTGTCATCATGCTGACACCTCTGGAGGCCTGAGATCAGAAACACAATACAAACCCTGCGGCTTCTTCAAACTGTTTCAATATGGTGTTTTTTGTAGTTTTCACAACCTTTGGACAACCACTGAAAAGATTAGCTGTTAAGCTGATATTAGAGTAACCACTAGGCCAAAAATAGTTAATTTGATCATGATTATTTTAAATCTAGTTTCAATGCGAAGACCTTTGTACTGGGGTGCTAGACGTGCTCATGAAGACGCCATCTGGCCGTACACGCTCCCTCAAGGTCAAATGCCCACGTTGCTTCTCCCAAGCTCACTGGATGGCTTCACCTGCTCTTCCTCTTGCCTGCTCATCTATGTGATCACTGACTAGGCTCCCCACTGAGTTTTGAGAACACAGTAAAATTCAAGCTAGCCTTAAACTCTGATCTTAGAAATACCAAAAGTAGGGAGAAAAACACTCATTTTCTTAGTAATATGTCCAGAATTTACAACAGAAAGTTACATGGGACATGATTAATTTTACTTTCTGAATTAAATTTTCATAAGAAAGTAATCTATTCCTTAAAAAGTAGTGAAACAGTTAAGTAGTAAGTATATATATATAAAATCACTCTTTAATCCACTAAATGATTATTTGTGTGATAGAAAAAGTAATTTACTCAATGACACTCAGTCGTATGAATGGATTAATACATCTCCAAAAAGTAAACCGTTAGCGCCCTCCCACCGATGGGAAGGGAATGTTTATTCCTAACGGGAGCTTTTGCTTCCTTTCCTCCCAGGACACGTCCTGGATGGGGTCCTTTCTCCAGGATCCCCCACGGCAGCCTCACACCTCATTGATGCCGTCAGTGCCTTGTGTCATTTCCCCCAGTGGCTGGGACACTGGCTGACATGTGCTGATTTAGTTATTCGTGGGCAGCACAGTGGACCAGCCCCTCTTCTGTAGCCTAAATAGAGAGGATGAAATAAAAAATATCTCACTCCAGTAACTCCCTTCTGATTTGAATCACACTTATGACAGCAAAACAATAAAAAACTGATAATAAACAAGAAGAAACCTAGCAAATAATAGTATGATAAACCTGCTTTCTTCGGCTTCATTGAACTCCATATAATTAAAGTTGGAGCTATGAGGATGACTATTACCTAAGAGTGAACACAATGCTCTCGGAGAGAGAATCACAGTGGATTCACAAGGAACAGTAGCAGGCTCACCATTTTTGCAGTTAACACTTGCAAACCCAGGGCCGTGGCTATTGCACAGCTCCCAGGAGCTGCGGAAGGCAGGAGCGGGGGGTGGGGTGGGGGGGGGGGGGGGGTGGGGAGTGGGGGGAGAGGGGAGGCACCAGAGAAGCATCACAGTTACCTGTAAGGAGAGCCCACATTCAGGTCAAAACTGTCCTGGCCTCTCCTCCCTTATTCCCTCCCTGCATTCTGTCTTCCTTCCCACCCTCCCTCCTTTCCTTCCTTCTTTTCTTTCTTTTTAGTTAACACGCTAGAAAAATGCCAGAACCTGTAGCAAACATCAGTTTTGATCAGAGGTGTGCAGTCAATGTTTACAACAGAATCTTAAGTATAATCAAACCCTTATTGGTAGTATTTGCCACTTCCCATATCAATCCGCTCACCACGGCCAGTTCAAAGCTGTCAGCGTGATGTCACTGAGCGTCAAGTTCGAAAGAGATGTGCACACATCACATCATGACACAGTATCTGCACACACAGCTACAAGATATGCAAATAACCTCGACAGCACAGGTAATACTAAGAGGCCAGAAAATAAAGTAGCAAGTAGTTAGTTTTGAGAATTTATTACTTTTGTTTTTGGTTTACTTTATTATAAGCTGATATCATTTAATTTTTAATACTGGCTGTATTTTAACAACTTGATTGTTAAACTCATGAAAAGTTAATGATTGCTTCTTGATAGCTGCTACAACTTTGTTCTAGCACCCTGCTTCTCAATGGGGAGATATGAAAACTATTTCCTTTAAAATCAGGAAGAACACGTTGAACAGGCATCACTGCTTCTGTTGACCATTGCACTAAACATCTTATCGGTCCATAAGGAAAACAAATTAAATTAAAAGCACAGAAAAAAGCAACTGTTATCACTTCCAGATTCCATAATTGAGTAGCCAGAAAATCCAAAAGTAATTGGTTAACATAATAGCTTAATATAAAAAAACTGATTGGATTTTAAACTCTACTCATAGTTAGAAAATAAATTAGTTAAAATAGCAAATAGTGACAATACAAATAAAGTATTTAAGAATGAATTTACAAAATTGTACAAGACATTAAAAATTATATTCAATGACATTAAAGAAAAAGTATAAATGTAGATGACAATAATTCCTAATAGGAAGACTCAATATTTTTAAGGTATCAGGTTTTCCAGTTTGATGTAAAGACTCAATAGAAGTTTAATTAAAAGCCCAGGAGAGTTTCTCATGGAATTTGAAGAGTGACCCACATGGCTCAGGGCTTCTCAATATGGGGTACAGATATGATATAGGGAGTCTATAAAGATGAACAGAAAGACATGCACTTTTATTTAACCTCTAGCTAAAATTTAGCTAGACAAACCCCAGCATTTTCAGCAGTGCCAACACATTTGTTACCAATGTAAGTTGTAGATATTTTTATAGCAATCACTGTTGTCACAGATAGCTATAAATAGTGTTGATGGTCCTCATTACTTCAAAATCACAGTGTCTATTAAATTCAAACCTAGATCGTTATTAGATGTGCTAATAACTAAGGAGAGTTTTCAAGAGAATTGATTATCTTTGTAATTCTAGGTGTACATTTCATGCATTACAAACATTGCTCTGAGAAGGGCTCAAAGGCTTCAGCCAAGTGCCAAAAGGGTGTGGTTGGCACCAGGACAGGCTAAGGGCCCTGGTGGCAGGCAAGGGCACTGCAGCTACAACACTGGGGAGCGATTCCTGGGGCACCATTAGCAC
>PVJL010018805.1:0-15155 GCA_004026885.1 Lyroderma lyra | reverse complement strand
AACTGCCTCCCATGGAACTTGGTGTTGACTAAAAGAGACCTTCTCAATCTAGCTTCCAAGGTTACAGGTTTCAATGAGAATAAAGCTTGCCACTGTGACCTGGAAAGTATGTTTACTTTCCACATTAGATGTGAGCTTCTCAAGATGTAGTCAGTGTACTGGGCACTCTGTGGATTCACTGATGTTCTCTTAGAGTACACGGTGAACCTGGGCACACAGGAAAGCATTGAGATTTCTGGGTGTATCTCAAGACTTTCCAACCCATAGATCAACCAGCAGACTTTGAGGACCCTGGGGTGATGGAGGCCTCTGCTATTACCAAACAAAACATCACACATGAGCGGGGAATTGTGTACCAGCAAGGGCTTGGCCCAGTCTTGCCTTTCATCAGGCCTGGGAACTCCATCAGTCTCAAGGATGAGTAGCCCTGTTCCCCCGTGAATGACAGCATCCTCTGTGTGCAAATGAATACTTCAAATGATCCGAGCATGGGTGTACTGTTTATTTAGAAGGAGGCAGGAAGTATCATGCTGTGCAGTAGTGGTTCTGTGGTGAGACTTACCCAGTGCAGCTTGGCTTAGTTCAGTGGCATTTGAAAGACACCCTGAGTTGTGTAGAGCACCACAAGCTCACGCCAGTGCTCCCCACCACACACATAACAACTCAGAACAAAGACTGTACACTAACCAGCCTTTGGGATACACCAATCCTAGAGCTTAGCCCAAGGAAAGTGAACAGTACAGAAAAGCTCAGCTATCTACAGACCTGAAGTCAGACAATCCTAATTCGCAAGACCATAGCCTCTTGAGGCTGTTTGGGGTCTCCAGACCTTCTTTCCTTATGGATGATTAATACAGCCACATCCAAAGAGGAGCGTGGCTCTGGCACCTCATCCCATAGTTTATGGAGAATTCTCAAAGAGAGAAGGTAGGTGGGGCATGAGTGGTTTTCATGATAAATACTCACATTCCTCTGGTGTTACAGAATCCAGCTTTTGGCTCCAGGCCAGTGCCCAGGAAATAAAAAACAAGTGAAAGGCAAAGGTCAAGAGAGAGGCACCTGACCGCTGGCACAGGGTAGCACTCCCCAATCCAGCCCACGGCTCACATGAGAAAGAGAGTTCCCAACTACACAACATGTAGGAGTGTATGCAGACATTTCTCTGAATCATCAGTGATGCACCCTGGAGGAGTCTGGCCCTCAGAAGTCCATTAAGTTGGGACCTGACGGACTTCATCAGTTCTCAGAAGGCCCCTTGCCAGAGAGTCAACCCCTCCCTTGATTTTAAATTCAGGCTATTTTTAGCTTCAATTACAATTGGAGAGAATATCCAGCAAACCCACAACATGACATGACAGAAATTTCTGGCATACTGATGACATGATAAACACAAACACCACCTGTAACTTATAGGACACCACAAAGAATGAAAGTAAGGAGCGGTGAGAGTCTTACAGCTTCTTCCCATGACTTTGGATGAGGTAGTGCATTGGTGTAAACTCACACCCCAACTACACCCTATGGAACTTGATGTGGAACAAGATACCTCTCAATCTAGCTGTCAAAATTCTGGATTCAAATACAATGAACCTAGCCAATGTGGATGGCCACATATTTTTTAGCTTTGATGTCAGTTTCTCTGGATGTGGTCAGTACTCTGTGTTTTCTGTTGGCCATCTGATGAGCTCTGTGGTCACACTGGAACCTAGTCTCACAGAAAAGAATGGGATGACTCTAAGTGTATCTTAGGACTTTGCAACTCCTATATCAACCTATATTCCCTGAGGATCATGGTGTGCTAGAATCCTCAGCTATTAGCAGACCAGTGTGCCCAGAGAAGTGTGTCATGGTGTACCCAGCAAGAGATTTGCCAAATCCCGCCCTTCACCAGGCCCTGGAAACTACATTGGCCTCAGGAATGAGTAATCCTGAAATCTGTGAATGACAGAATCTTCTGGCCCCATATAAAATTTTCAACCCTTCCCAACATGAGTGCACAGTTTTTCATGATTCCTGCATTATCTAGCTCTGTAGCAGTGGGTCTGCAATGAGAATTGTCAATGTTCCAGCCATACTGCTGGTCTGCACTTGGTGTCATAAGAGAAGAATACTGAGTTGTGCAAAACATGCCAAGCTCAGACTAGTCACTCCCCACAATACACATAAAAACTCAGAGCCGGGTGTTTCCTGGTGGTGCAGTGGCTTAAGACTTTGGCGCTGGCGCTGTCAACGCTGCGGCCTGGGTTTGATTCCCAGCTGGGGAACTACCTACATACCCCACCCCACCATGCAAATTTAGAAAAAAATAAAAAAAAAACAAAAAAATGACTCAGAGCCCAGGAGTACACATCACCCAACCTTTGTGATTCACCTGTACCTCAGATTAGGCTGAGAGAAAGAAAAAATGGCACACACACAGCTCAGCTGATCTCCAGGCCTGAAGCTGGGCAGCTCCAATTCACTGTTAATGAGTACCACATTCCTGAAGTTGTTGAGGGCCCCCAGACAATTCTTCTGTAATGGAGATTTCTACAAGCAGACCAGAAGAAGGGCATGGCTGTGCAACCAGCTCCCAGAGCATACAGAGAATTTTCTAACAGATGAAGAAGGTGGGACATGAGCAGTTTGCATTATAAACATTTCCTTTCCTCTGGTGTTACAGAATCCAGTCTCAGGCTCCATGCTAGTGCCTGGCAAATTAAAAAGCAGTGCGACGTCATAGTAAGGAGGCAGGTAACCGGGGAAGGCACAGGGAAGTTCCACTCTATCTTCTCACAAGTACAGAGATGAAACAGAGATCCAAACTACATATCGGGGGATATGCTGAAATCTATGTGAATCATCAGTGATGCCTCATTGATGTCTCCTGGAGGGCCTCACAGTGACCCAGTATCATGGGACCTTACAACCTCCATCTATTTTCCAAATGTCCCTTGGCAGAACTTAAAACCCTCCCCCAACAGACTCAAAAATGGAGAGCAGGCAGAGAGCGGAATCTTCTACACCAGACCCCTGGTGGTCTCTGTTCATGGAAGTCACCTCACACATCATCTTCACCTCATGAAACTTGGTGTGGACAAAGACACCTCTTGATCTAGCTTCGAAGGTTACAGGGTTCAATCAGAGTGAAGCTGGCAACGGTGGCTTGACCATATTCTTCCCACCTTAGATGTCAGCTACTCAGGATGTGATCAGTTATCTGTGGTGCCTATGGATTCCCTGTCATTCTCTGGGGGCATGGTCAGGACCTGCCTTGATGATTGATATAAGAGGATTTCCTGTGAAAATTACTTATTTCCTTTTTTGATTTGTTTTATTTTTGTTTCTTTCCTGTTGCCCCAACTGTGTTCCATTTTTCCTGATGTTTTGTTTCTGGTCGAAGAGACTCTTTCAGTATTTCTTGGAGTGCTGGCCTTGTCCTGGAAAATTCCCACAGCTTCTGTGTGTCTGAGAAGGTCTTTATTCCACCTTCATATCTGAAAAATATTTTGCTGGATAAATTATTCTTGGCTATAAGTTACTCTCTTTTCAGTTTTTGTATATTGGATTCCACCCTATTCTGGCTTGCTGCATTTCTGCTGAGAAATAGGATGACATCCTGATGGGTTTTCCTCTAAAAGTTAGGGTTCTTTTTTCCCTGGCTGCCTTGAGAATTCTCTCTTTCTCTCTACTTTTGGATATCTTTAGTACCATGTGTCTTGGAGAAGATCTGTCAGGGTCCTTGTTTTCAGGGGACTTGTTTTCTTTTTCTACTTGTGGTTCCATGTCTTTCCATAGGTTTGGAAAGTTCTCATCTAGTATTTGTTTGAGTGTGCTCTCTGTAGAATGCTCTACCCATTCTTCGATTACTATTATCCTGATGTTGTTTTGTCTCATGGAGTCAGATAGTTCTTGCAGAATTCTTTCAATCCTTTTGCTTCTATATTCCCTCCCTTCCACTTTCTTAGCTGTTTCCATGTTCTGATTTTCAATATCAGTAATTATTTCCTCCATGTGGTTTGCCCTGTTTCCTATGGCATTATATAGTTTCTCACTTCTTTTATTGTCCTATTTATCTCTCACATTTCTAACTCAATCTTGCTTAGGGTTTGAATGTCTTTGTTAAATTGTTCCTTTTGTTCATGGAGTTTTGATTTACATCATTCATCTCCTTATTTATGCTGTTTAAATCAGCCATGGTGCTCTGCCAGTATGTTTTCATTTCTCTCAGAGCCTTTAGAATGGCTACTTGAAGTTCTCTGTCACTTATGCCAGAAACTTCTAGATCTAAGAGGCTGTCTTGGTAAATTTCCTGATCTTTGTGAGGAGTTTTAGTTTTAAGGAATTCATCCTGTATGCTGGGTTCTTCCTCATGGACATAAGTGCGTTATGTTCAGTAGTAGTGCACCGAAGCCCAGATTGGTATTATGTGGAGTCTGGGTGTAGGGCAGACACAAGGTGGCACTGCGGGGGGAAAGTTTTGGGATAGAGGGTTTGTCTATTTCTTATTTGTGGTCTCCTGCCACATTTGGAGTCAGTGTGCATCTGTCACGGTCCCTTCACTTCCTGCATTTTGTTGGATGGGGAGGCTGTAGGAAAGGTAAGATGCCAAGAAAAGGCACACTGGGAAAACTCATCCTTCTGCCCTATGCTGGGGAAGCTGGGTGATGCAGGCCGAGGCTGCTCCTGCTGGCTGGGGCGCATGCTATAGAAACCGCCTTTCTTTCCAGGCCTGCTCCAGCCACCAAGTGTTGGGGCAGAGTCTGTGGACTGAAACTAATTTTAGGAGCCAGGGGCATGCGAGAAGGCATGCACACAAGACCGAAGATGTTGTTTTGACGCCGTGGTAGAAAGGGAGCCAGTTTGTGTTTGCAGCGGGCGGTACGGCAACTGTAGCCCCATGCAGGAGCCGCAGGAGCAGCGCCAGCAGCAGGTCAACCTTCACAGCAGGCAGGAATGGAAGTGGCAGCCTAGTGCAGGGGTCGTGCGCTGTCTGCATGGCAGCCGTCTAGCCCCCACAGTGGGCCGAAACCAGGAAGTGCGGCTTCGACCAGGAACCCCAGGCCTGCGCAGGAACCGTGCGTGCCTGCGTTGTGTTTCCAAAGACAGCCAAGAGCCACAATGTCGTCTCAGCAGTTCAGAGTCCTTGCTCTGCCCTGCTAACACTCAAAAGTTACAGAGACTGGCTCCCAAGCTCTGTCCCCAACTCGCCGCTCCAAATTCCAGCTCTCCAGCCCAGCTCCCCAATGACTCCCACTCTTCTGCCACTTTGCTAGGCCTTTTCCTCTAGTCACCTCTTGTCCTCTCCCCCTCACAAGCACTGCACTGCTCCTGGATGGTTACCCCCTATCGGGTCCTGTTGCGATCTGTCTTTGATCACTCCCCTCTCTCCAACTCGCCCCCTTCTCTCCAACACTCAGGTGTTTACATGTAATACATGGATTCTCAGCTGCTCTTTTTGTCAATCAGAGTCTGCATTCTTGGATCCTGGGGGGCGTTCAATTGAGATTTCTGGGAGAGACTTTAGGGAACTCCTATCCAACCACCATCTTGCCCTCCAACATCCAAGAATTTAAGAGATTTTTATGAACATCAACAAAACTAAAAGGTTATACTTAATTTGTGGAACCTGCAACAGTTATTCATGTAATGTCTTCTCTTCTGGTTATTGGATGCCCCTGACTATTGACAGAATGTGAAAAGTTCATGAAGGATCTGAAAATTCAAGTTGGAAAGTTTTATTCAAAGAGAGAAGTATGGGCATGGTAGATTAATGTAGCAGGGTTCAAGGCACAGAGTTGCCCTGAATTTTGGGTTAGCTCTTCTTATACAGAAAGAGTACAGGCACATTCTTCAATATCAAGATGTGGTCACCTGTAAAAATCACAGGTAGAATCAGGCCACAGTAAACTTTCCCTTGCCGCTAGCCAAACTCAGGTAAGCTCATTTTCCGTGATCAGGCTCACTGTTGACAGAGCAGTAGCCATATGAGTTCTTTTATTTGTAGCAAACTAAGCTCAGGTAAACTTGAATTCTGCTGGCACACTCAAGTTTGTTTGTATTAACTCTTTTGCTGTCTAATCACTATCATCTGCCCAAATTCACAGTTCCTTCTGGAGAACATGTGGGACACATAAAAACAATCACTATGCTGGATTTCATTTAACATCTAACTTTATTTCAACTTTCAAATTTAATTAAAATCTGGCACTGTTACTGTGAAGAATCAAATTTCAATAAAATAAGTGTGTCATCTTTTAGAATTTTCCTAAGAAAAAGCAAAGGAATAATGAAGATTTACCAAAAAGCAAAGGAGTAACAGAACTTTGAGTAGAATAGAAGTGTTAAGTTAAACAAGTGTTTTGAATTGTCACTTTCACTAAAGGACAGTCGTTTGCGTGAGTAGTACCTATCACTTGGGCTTCCCTGGGCAACATTGGAAATAGAATTCTCTTGGGTAACACATAGAATACACTAATATTAAGAATATCTCATGAGATATAACAAAAAAACCCACAAGTTGTTACCTTTTAAGTATTTGTATTGGGCTACTTTCAAAGCCATCCTGGGCCACCGGTTGGTCAGGCCTGCCTTATATGAAGCTCGTTGGATATTTTACTTCTAAAACATTGGAGGAAAGTTTTAAAATTCATTTTTATTGTTAGACTTATGGGGTGACATCTGTTACCAAGGATAACATAGGTTTCATGCATACAATCTACAGTGCATTGTCAACTGATTATACAATAAGTTCACCACCCAGTGTGAGTTCTCTTTCCAACACCTTATAATTAACTTACCCCCCGTCCTCCCACACCCCCTCCACTTTTTCCCCTCCCTAACCCACACATTCCCAAATAAACATTGAACTATTGAATATGTCCTTGTGTTGTTTGTTTGTTTGTTCATTTCTTATCTCTTTGTTCCTTTCAGTTTTATATTCCGCATATGAGTGAAATCATACAGTTCTTTGTTTTTTCCTTCTGACCTATTTCACTAAGTATGATGATCTTCAGGTTCATTCATTTTGTTGCAAATGACACTATTTTATCTTTTCTTAGAGCTGAGTAATATTCCATTGTGTATATGTCCCACAGCGTCTTTATCCAGTCATCTGTCACAGGGCACTTTGTTTGTTTCCATGTTATGTCCACTATGAACAGTGGTGCAATGAACATTGGGTGACATAAGTCTTTGTGGACAAAGGTTTTCAGGTTTTTTGGGTATACCCCCAGTAGACGGATTGCTGGGTCAAATGGGAACTGCATTCCCAGTTTTCTGAGGAACCTCCACACCGCTTTCCACAGTGGTTGTACTAGTTTTCATTCCAACAGCACTGTACAGGTGTCCCTCTATCTCCCCATCCTCTCCAGCTCTTGTTATTTCTAATCTTGTTGATTATAGCCTTTCTAACAGGTGTGAGGTGATAAGTCATTGTGATATTGATTTGCATTTCCCTGATAGCTAATGAGGTTGAGCATTTTTTCATTTGTCTGCTGGCCATTTGTATTTCTCCGTGGAAGAAGTGCCGGTTTAGTTCTTCTGCCCAGTTTATAATTGTGTTGTTTGTTTTTTTGTTATTAAGCCTTATTAGTTCCTTATATATTTTAGATATTAGACCCTTATCTGATGCGTTATTTGCATATATTTTCTCCCATTCACTTGGCTGTCTCTTTGCCTTGTTGATGGTTTCTTTTCCTGTGCAGAAGCTTTTTAGTTTGATAAAATCCCATTCATTTATTTTTGCTTTTACTTCCCTTGCCTTTGAGGTCAGGTTCATGAAGTCTTCCTGGAGTCCTAAGTCTATAAGTTTAGTACCAATGTTTCCTTCTATATAGTTGATTGTTGCTGGTCTGATATGAAGGTTTTTAATCCATTTCGAGTTAATTTCTGTATATGGAGAGAGTTCACAGCTCAACTTCATTTTTTGCATATATTATTCCAGTTTTCCCATCACCACCTACTAATGAGGCTGTCTTTTCCTCATTGTATGTTTTTTGCTCCTTTATAGAAATTTATTTGTCCATAAATATGTGGGATTATTTCTGGGTTTTCAGTTCTATTCAATTGGTCTATATGTCTGTTCTTCTGCCAGTAGCAAGCTGTTTGACTCTTGATACTTTGTTATATTAATTGAAGTCAGGGAATGTAATGCCACCATCCTTATTCATTTATGTAGTATTTCTTTGGCAATTCAAGGTCATTTATGTTTCCATATAAAAATAGTAATCCTTTTATCTATTTCATGAAAGTATGATTGTGGGATTTTCATGGGTATTGCATTAAATATGTAGATTGATTAAAAAAATGTCCATTTTAACAATGTTAAATTTTCCTATCCATGAACAGGGGATATTTTTCCACCTCTTAGAGTCTGTTTCAATTTCTTTCAAAAGTGTCTTATACTTTTCTGTGTATAAGTGTGACACTCTCTTCATTAACTTAAACCTCAGGTATTTCACTCATTTTGTTTTGATAGAAAAGGGAATTGATTCCCTCATTTCTTTTTCTGTGGATTTGTTGTTTGTATATAGGAATGCTCTTGATTTTTTTACATTTATTTTGTATCCTGCGACTTTACTATATTTATTCATTGCTTCTAATAATTTCCTGGTAGAATATTTGGAACTTTTTGTATTAGGCGTCATGTCATCGGCAAATAGTGACAAGTTGACCTCTTCTTTCCAATTGTGGATACATTTGATTCCTTTCTCTTGCCCGATTGCTGTGGCTAGCAGTTCCATTACTCCATTCAATAACAGTGGTGACAGGGGGCATCCCCGTCCTGTTCCTGATTGTAAGGAATAGGCTTCAGCTATGCCCCATTGAGTATGCTGTTATCTGAGGCCTTGTCATATATGGCCTTTATGATGTTGAGATGCTTTCCTTCTATACCAATTATATTTTGGGTTTAGTTCTTAAATGGATGATGTATCTTGTTGAAAGCTTTTTCTGCATCAATGGGAAATGGTCATATGTCCTTTATCTTTGATTTTGTTTATGTGGTGTATCACAAAGTTTGATTTTTGTATGTTGAACCATCCTTGTGCTCCTGGGATGAATACCTCTTGATCTTGAGGTATGATCTTTTTGATGCATCGCTATATTCTGTTTGCTATTATTTTGTTTAGAATTTTTGCATCTTTGTTCATCAGAGATACTGCCCTGTAGTTTTCTTTATTTTTATTGTCTTTGCCATTCTTTGGTATTAGAGGAATGTTGACTTCATAGAACGAGTTAGGAAGTAGTGTTTCTTCTTCAATTTTTTGGAGGAGTCTGAGGAGGATAGGTGATTATTATTTTTTGAATGCTTGGTAAAACTCACTGGTGAAACGTTCTGGTTCATGGCTTTTGCCTTTAGGGAGATTATGGATAGTCATTTTAATCTCTTCACTATGAATTGGTCTATTTAGATTATGGAGATCTTCTTGGTTCAATCTAGGTAACCTATAAGGTTCTAGAAACTTGTCCATTTCTTCTAGGTTGTTAAATTCAGTGGCATAAAGTTCTTCATAAGATTTTCTTATAATCCTATGTATTTCTGTGGTATCCTTGGTAATTTCTCCCCTTTCATTTCTAATTTTGGATATATGTGTCCTTTCTTTTCATCCTTTGATTAGTCTTGCCAAGGTCTTGTCAATTTTGTTGACTTTCTCAAAGAACCAACTCTTTGTAATATTCATTTTTTCTATTGTCCTCCCATTCTCTAATTGGTATAGCTCAGCTTTAATTTTTATTATTTCCTTTCCTCTACTGACTTTGGGATTTGTGTGCTCTTCTATTTGTAGTTCTTGAAGATGGTATGTTAAGTTTTTTCCTTGTGATTTTTCTTGTTTCTTAAGACAGGCCTGTAGTGATATAAATTTCCTTCTTATCACTGCTTTCGCTGTGTCCCAATAATTCTGGTATGTTGTATTTTCATTGTCAGTAATTTGTATATATGTTTAAATATAATATTTTATTGTTCTTTTATCCAGTCCTTTTTAAATGAGCTGTTCTTCATCTCCACGTATATGTGCTTTTTTCTGTGTTCCTTTTACAGTTGATCTCCAATTTCAAAGCATGGTGGTCTGAGGATACACATGGTATAATTTCAGTCATCTTGGACTTGCTGAGCCTACTTTTGTGTCCCAGCATGTGGGATATCTTTGAGAATATTCCATGTGCAGTAGAAAAGAAGGAATAGTCTCCTTTTGCTGGATGAAGTGTCCGGCCAATATCAGTTATGGCCAATTGCTGTAATGTGTCATTCAGTGTTGGTGTTTCCTTATTTATTTTCTTTTTGGTTGATCTGTCCATGGCTGTTAGTGCGGTGTTTATGTCTCCGACAATGATTGTGTATTCATCAGTTTCTCCTTTCAAATCTGTTCGTAGTTTCTTTGTCTATTTTGGTGCATCCTGGTTAGGAGCATATATATTAATTAGTGTCAAGTATAATTGTTGCTGCACTGTGCCTTTTATCATTATGTAATATCCATCCTTATCTTTTAGTATCCCTTTCAACCTGACGTTTATTTCATTAGGTATAATTATGGCAACTCCTGCTTTTCTCTGGTCACCATTTGGTTGAAGTATTGTTTCCCATCTTTTCACTCTGAGTCTGTGTTTGTCCTAATGGCTGAGGTTGCTTTCCTGGAGACAGCACATAGGTAGATTCTGTTTTTAAATACAGTCTGCCACTGTGTGTCTTTTTATTGGTGAGTTCGGTCCGTTAACATTTAGAGTGATGATTGATATAGGACGATTTCCTATGACCAATACTTATTTCCTTTTTTAATTTGTTTTATATTTGTTTCTTTCTTGTTGGCCCAACAGCGTTCCATTTTTCCTAATTTTTTTTTTTTGAGGTCGAAGAGACTCTTTAAGTATTTCTTGGAGTGCTGGCCTTGTCCTAGCAAATTCCCCCAGCTTCTGTGTGTCTGAGAAGGTCTTTATTCCACCTTCATATCTGAAAAATATTTTGCTGGATAAATTATTCTTGGCTATAAGTTACTCTCTTTTCAGTTTTTATATATTGGTTTCCACCCTCTTCTGGCTTGCTGCATTTCTGCTGAGAAATAGGATGACACCTGATGGGTATTCCTCTAAAAGTTAGAGTTCTTTTTCCCTGGCCACCTTGAGAATTCTCTCTTTCTCTCTAGTTTTGGATATCTTTAGTACCATGTGTCTTGGAGAAGATCTGTCAAGGTCCTTGTTTTCAGGGGACTTGTTTTCTTTTTCTACTTGTGGTTCCAGATCTTTCCATAGGTTTGGAAAGTTCTCATCTAGTATTTGTTTGAATGTGCTCTCTGTAGAATGCTCTACCCATTCTTAGATTACTATTATCCTGATGTTGTTTTGTCTCAGGTAGTCAGATAGTTCTTGCAGAATTCCTTCAAATCTTTTGCTTCTATATTCCCTCCCCCTTCCTCTTTCTTAGCTGTTTCCATGTTCTGATTTTCAATATCAGTAATTATTTCCTCCATGTGGTTTGCCCTGTTTCCTATGGCATTATTTAGTTTCTCACTTCTTTTATTGTCCTGTTTATCTCTCACATTTCTAACTCAATCTTCCTTTGGGTTTGAATTTCTTTGTTCAATTGTTCCTTTTGTTCATGGAGTTTTGATTTACGTAATTCATCTCCTTATTTATGTTGTTTAAATCAGCCATGGTGCTCTGCCAGTATGTTTTCATTTCTCTCAGAGCCTTTGGAATGGCTACTTGAAGTTCTCTGTCACTTATGCCAGAAACTTCTAGATCTAAGAGGCTGTCTTGATAAATTTCCTGATCTTTTTGAGGAGTTTTAGTTTTAAGGAATTCATCCTGTATGCTGGGTTCTTCCTCATTGACATGAGTGCGTTATGTTCAGTAGTAGTGGACCAAAGCCCAGATTGGTACTTTTGTGGAGTTTTGGTGTAGGGCAGACACAAGGTGGCACTGTGGGGGGCAAGTATTGGGAGAGAGGGTTTGTCTATTTGTTATTTCTGGTCTCCTGCTACATTTGGAGTCAGTGTGCATCCGTCATGGTCCCTTCACTTCCTGCATTTTGTTGGTTGGGGAGGCTGTAGCAACGTAAGATGACAAGAACAGGGACACTGGGACAACTCCTCCTTCTGCTCTATGCTGGGGAAGCTGGGTGATGCGGGCCGAGGCTGCTCTTGCTGGCTCGGCGAATGCTATAAAAACCGCCTATCTTTCCAGGCCTGCTCCAGCCACCAAGTGTTGGGGCAGAGTCTGTGGACTGAAACTAATTTTAGGAGCCAGGGGCGTGCGAGCAGGCATGTACACAAGACCGAAGAAGTTGTTTTGACGCCGCGGTAGAAAGGGAGCCAGTTTGTGTTTGCAGAGGGCGGTATGGCAACTGTAGCCCCAATGCAGGAACCAGCAGCAGGTCAAACTTCACAGCAGGCAGGAATGGAAGCGGGAGCCTAGTGCAGGGGTCGTGCGCTGTTTGCTTGGCAGCCGGCTAGCTCCCTCAGTGGGCCAGAACAGGAATTGCGGGCTGTGACCAGGAAGCCCATGACTGCGCAGGAGCCGTGCGTGCCTGCCTTGTGTTTCCCAAGAGAGCCTAGAGCCACAATGTCGTCTCTGCAGTTCAGAGTCCTTGCTGTGCCCTGCTAAAACTCAAAAGTTACAGAGGCTGGCTCCCAAGCTCGGTCCCCAACACGCCGCTCAAAATTCGAGCTCCCCAGACCAGCTCCCCAACGACTCCCACTGTTCGGCCACTTTGCCAGGGCTTTTCCTCTTGTCACCTCTTGTCCTCTCCCCCTCCCAAGCACTGCATTGCCCCTGGATGGTCACCTCCGTTTAGGTCTTTTATCCCTCCCCTCTCTCCGACTCGCCCCCTTCTCTCCAACCTTCAGGTGTTTACTTGCAATACATAGACTTCTCAGCTGCACTTTTTGTCACTCAGAGTCCTCTTTCGTGGATCCTGGGGGCCGTTCAATTGTGTTTTCTGGGAGAGAATTTAGGGACCTCCTATCTAGTCACCATATTGCCCTCCAACCTCCAAGCATTGAAGAGATTTTTATGAACATCAAGAAAATTAAAAGATTATATTTAATTTGTGGAACCAGCAACCGTTAGTCATGTAATGACTTCTCTTTTGGTTATTGGATGCCCCTGACAATTGACAGAATGTGAAAAGTTCATGAGGAATCTGAAAATACAAGTTGAAATGTTTTATTGAAAGAGAGAATTATGGGCATGGCAGATTAATGTAGCAGGGTCCAAGGCACACTGTTGCCATGAACTTTGGGTTAGCTCTTCTTATACAGAAAATATAGAGGCAGATTCTTCAATATCAAGATGTGGTCACCTGTAAAAAATCACAGGTAGAATCGGGCCACAGTAAACTTTTCCTTGCAGCTAGCCAAGCTCAGGTAAGCTCGATTTCCGCGATCAGGCTCATTGTAGATAGAGCAGTAGCCGTATGAGTTCTTTTATTTGTAGCTAACAAAACTGAGCTAAACTTGGTTCCTGCTAGCCCCCTCAAGTTTATTTGTATTAACTCTTTTGCTGTCTAATCACTATCATCTGCCCAAATTCACAGTTCCTTCTTGAGAACATGTGGGACAAATATAAACAATCACTATGCTGGATTTCATTTAACATCTCACTTTATTTCAACTTTCAAATTGAATTAAAACCTGGCACTATTACTGTGAAGAATCAAATTTCAATAAAATAAGTGTGTCATCTTTTAGAATTTTCCTAAGAAAAAGCAAAAGAATCATCTAGATTTACCAAAAAGCAGAGAACTAACAGAACTTTGAGTAGAATAGAAGTGTTAAGTTAAAAAAGTGTTTTGAATTATTACTTTCACTAAAGGACAATCATTTACGTGAGTGGTATCTAACACTTTGGCTTCTCTGGGCCACATTGTAAATAGAATTCTCTTGGGTAACACATAAAATACAGTAGTACTAACATTAGCTCATAAGATATAACAAAAAACCCCCCACAAGTTGTTACCTTTTAAGTATTTGTATTGGGCTACATTCAAAGCCATCCTGGGCCACAGGTTGGTCAGGCCTGCCTTATATGAAGCTCGTTGGATATTTGACTTCTAAAACATTGGAGAAAAGATTTAAAATTCATTTTTATTATTGGACTTATTGGGGTGACATCTGTTAGCAAGGATGACATAGGTTTCATGCGTACAATTCTACAGTGCATTGTCAACTTATTGTATAAGTTCACCACCCAGTGTGAGTTCTCTTTCCAACACCTTATAATTAGCTTCCCCTCCATCCTCCCACACCCCCTCCCCTTTTTCCCCTCCCTAACCCACTTATTCCCAAATAAACATTGAACTATTGATTATGTGCATGGTTTGTATGTTTGTTTGTTCATTTCTTATCTCTTTGTTCCTTTCAGTTTTATATTCCGCATATGAGTGAAATCATACAGTTCTTTGTTTGTTCCGTCTATTTCACTAAGTATGATGATCTTCAGGTTCATTCATTTTGTTTCAAATGACACTATTTCATCTTTTCTCATAGCTGAGTAGTATTCCATTGTGTATATGTACCACAGCTTCTTTATCCAGTCATCTGTCGCAGGGCACTTTGTTTGTTTCCATGTTATGTCCACTGTGAACAGTGCTGCAATGGACATTGGGGGACATAAGTCTTTGTGGACAAAGGATTTCAGGTTTTTTGGGTAGACCCCCAGAAGACGGATTGCTGGGTCAAATGGGAACTCCATTCCCAGTTTTCTGAGGAAACTCCACACTGCCTTTCACAGTGGTTGTACTAGTTTTCATTCCCAACAGCAGTGTACCGGAGTCCCTTTTTCTCCACATCCTCTCCAGCACTTGTTATTTCTAGTCTTGTTGATAATAGCCATTCAAAATGGTGTGAGGTGATATCTCATTGTAATTTTGATTTGCATTTCCCTGATAGCTAATGAGGTTGAGAATTTTTTCATATGTCTGCTGGCCATTTGTTCTTCTCCGTGGGAGATGTGCCTATTTAGTTCTTTAATTGCGTTGTTTGTTTTTTTGTTATTAAGCCTTATTAGTCCTTTATATATTTAGATATTAGACCCTTATCTGATGCGTTATTTGCAAATATTTTCTCCCATTCATTTGGCTGTCTCTTTGCCTTGTTCATTTCTCCTTTTCCTGTGCGGAAGCTTTTTAGTTTGATAAAATCCCATTCATTTATTTTTGCTTTTACTTCCCTTGCCTTTGA
>PVJL010018803.1:0-15171 GCA_004026885.1 Lyroderma lyra | reverse complement strand
CTGTTCAGGGTGGCTAAGACATGAAAGCAACCAAAGTGCCCTTGAAGACATGACTGGATACAGCAGCTGTGGTACATATACACAATGGAATATTACTCAGCTATAAGAAAAGATGAAATCGTGCCACTTGCAATATAATGGATGGACCTCAAGAACATCATACTAAGAGTAATAAGCCAAACAGAAAGAACCAAGAATCACATAACTTCACTTACATGTGGAATATAAAACTAAAAGCAACAAAGAAAAAAAATCTCACAGACACAGTCAAGAATTTACTGGTTACCTGAGGGTAAGGCAGGAAGGAGTGGGACATGAGGGAGGGGGAGTCATATATATGGTGATGACAGAGAACTGACTCTGGGTGGTGAACACATAATGCAACACAGACGATGCACTGTAGAACTGTACACCTGGAAGCTATACGATTCCAGTTAACCAATGTCACCACAATCATTCTAATAAAATAATTATAATGCTGAAAAATGAGGAGGAGGAGGAAAAAGAAGGGGGAAGCAGAAATGCTCCATTATCAATTGAAAAGAAATGTAAGTTAAGAAATAAGGCAGACTTTTCATGGGTATAAAAACAGCCTATATATTATTTTAAAAATGAGTAAGTTTACTTCATGTTTAAGTTGTCCTTTCAATAAAAATATATAAAGGTGGAGGTTGATTTATTTCCACAACATCAGGAGACATTTTGTGATCATCATACTGGTTTTTAGTATTAAGGTATTTTGATATACTGAATTATTCTGAAGGGATTAGATACTGGTATTTTTGTTGACTAAATGCCATTACTTGATGTTTCTGAAAATCTGAAACCTCAACTATTTGTGTCTCAAGATGTATCAGAGATGATTATGCTCAAACCAACAAGGTATATTGAGGCTTTCCTGACCATCTTCTTCTCCCGTTTAAAACCTTTCCAGGTAGTAGTCTTATTGTTATTACTCCTTCATCTCCAACTGCTAATGTAGCTGAACGTCTTTTTCATGTCGTGTGTTCTTCACCAGAGTCCCTTTGAGTTTCTGTCTGCTATGTTTGTGTGTCAGGCAGAATTCTATGATCGCCGAGACTAGCACACTCTAGAGTTCATGCACACTTTAAAGTTATACAGAGATCAAAATGAATGCAATGCAAGTCCTCTGAGAAGGAGGAGAGTGGTGTGGACGGTGGGACAGCATGGAACACGGGAGGATGGGTGGTGAGTAGGTGATGTGGGGACAGGGGAAGCAAACAGGAAGGAGGTTCCAGGCCCAATTTCCAGCTGTTCCGGGAGCCCAACTACCTGCATTGGCTCATAGCTAGATTCCCTCCACTTTATTCCTCTGAATTTCCTTCAGAAAAAATCCACTAAAGACTTACCATTTCTTTACTTTAGGTAATTTAACCAGGCCCTTTTACTGCTTACCAGTAGGAAATGGGGTAAGTATAGTATACTAAAATCACTTCTTGAACTTTGACTAAGATCTGGCTAAGATCAAGTGTAGTATCTGTTCTTATCAGTTTAACAGAGTATACTAGTAAAGTAGAATATTATATCAAAAATAATTAGTTGTATCTATATTATTGACAGGAAAAGATATCTTAGACATGTTGTTTATTGAAAAAGGCAAGTTACAAAATCTCTGATCCATTTAAAGGAATCATGTATAAATATATTACATATTAATATGTGTATAATATATGTAGTATATATGTCTAAAGTAAGTACATATGTATATATAGTACTTTGTATATACAGTATGTATATAAGAGTTGTACATACTACATATAATATATAGTATAGTATATATACATACTATACATCTACTGTATATACAAAGTATAATATATTTGCATATACGTATTTATATACAATTGGGTAAATGTTTATATTCAGAAAATTCTAAAAGGATAAACTCTAAATTGTTAAGAGTATTCACCTTCAAGAAGTAGAATAAATAGGATTAGAAGGCAGAGTTCTACTTCTGTATTTATACTATTTAAAAACTTTGCGAGAAATATATATTATTTTTACTATAAAAATTCTTTAGATGATCTTTTAAAATAGAGAGTAACAAAGGAATATAAATAGGAAACGATGCACTTGGCTATAGAAGAAGTCGGGCTGGATTCAGACCCTTGATAGAAGCATCAGTGAAAACATAGAACCAGTTAAGGGATAGGGACCTTAAGACCAAGTGAAGAGGGTCACTTACATTTAAGACACATGAGTGAGATATGAACCTGAAAGCAACAAATGAACTATACAAAGAAACAAAAACTCACACAGACAAGAGTGTAGTGATTACCAGAGGGAAAGGAGGGAGGGAGAGGTAGAAAAGGGAAAAGGGGATCAAATACATGGTGAGAGGAGAATTGATTTTGGGTGGTGAATACACAATACAATACATAGATGATGCATTATAGAACTGTGCACTTAAAACCTATAAAATTTTACTAAGTCACCCCAATTAATTTAATTAAAAAAAAAAGTCTAAAACAAGTTCAGAGGACTATGACTGGATAGGAAAACAAATTCAACAAGCTAAGTTTGGGAGTGGGAAAAGTAAGTCCACATTGGACTGTTTCTAAGACTCAAAGACAGACATCTGAGCATGAAGCATTTCCTTGGGGGAATGCTTTATTGAACTCAGATCTAAGGATAGTTATGATCTCCTATGACTGTAAGTGTGGTTGATCTCAACTTCCAGCCCCTGAATTAAAAATTATCCCAAATAAAACTTCCTCATGAAATTTTTATTTTATTTATTTTTTGCTTTTTTGTATTGGGTAGTTCCCTGGCCGGGAATCGAACCCAGGCCACAGCGCTGACAGCGCCAGTGCAGAAGCCTTAAGCCGCTACACCATCAGGGAACTCCCTATGAAATTTTTAAAGAGGTGATACTGTGGGGTCAGTCTGTGGGATAGCAAGTGGCAGGTTGTGTGTGACTAGGTTGGAGAAGGAAATGGGAAATGGAACCAGCTCACACCTATTCCCGGTTGTCTGTATTTATTGGAAAGAGAACCGGACCCACAGTCAGAAAATCCTGCAGTGCTTGCTACCTTGTGCTGTCACTTACTAGTTCTGTGGTCTCAGGTTAATTATGTAATTTCTCTGACCCCAGTGTTCTCATTAGTAAAACAGGACTTTTAATAATGCTTATTTCATTAAATAAGCAAATATATAGTGAAGTGTTTGGTATTGTGCCTGGCATGTTGTAAGTCTCAAAAAATGGTAGCTATTAATTTTTGAACATATTAAAGTTATTGTGAATACACTTTTATATTATTTTATTAAAACCTCACAGAACCTTTGGGATTGACACTTTACGGATAAGGAAACTAAGGCTAACTAACTTAAGTCACTTGCTTCAGACTAGTAAGTGTCTGAGTTGGAAGCACAGGGTTTTAAGTTATCACAGTATACTATTTGTTCTTTCCTTTTTATATATAGAAAGCTGTGTCTTAAATTATTTTACATCACCATGTGTTGTCAATGAGAAGGAAGACAGGAAGAAATAAAGGTGAATTATTTATTCTTAAAATACGGTAATCTGGGTGGAATTGTTTAATTAAATTGTAATCATCCTCTCTGCAAAGATGGAATTAAAGACAATGTCTTCCATCAGTATTTACTGGTATCTTTTATAGACTATCGAGAGTCATTGATTCTAGTTTAATAAATTCTATACATCTGAGACAATCTGTTTGACAGGTGTGCAGTTTCTTTCAACTAAAGGATATTGTAGAATATGTAGATTTTATTCACTTTTTCTTGAAAAAGAGAGGGAGAAGAATGGACAAGATACTTCAAATACATTTCTTCACTTTGGCATAAAAGGAGTTTTGAATTGTTTCAAGTATCTTAGTTATCAGACTATGTTTGCATAGAGGAATTTTATTTCTCTTAAAAAAAAGATCCTGAGAAAAGAAAAGGTTTCTATTTAACTGTAATTAAGAATCTCTTTCCATAGAGATTTGTTCTCACTTAATGTTCCCTTTTAGAAAATGACACCACATTTATTAGGGGGAACAATGGGAACTACCGATGCCTCCTTAACATCTGTCATTTAAATCTACCCATTAGCAGTGGGGAAGAAGCAGGTGCTGAAGAGAATCAAAAGCTATGCTGGGTGTGAGTGTGTGTATGAGTGAAGAAATGAGTTAGTCTTTCTTGGGAGAGTTCTTTTTTTTTTTTTTTTTTTTTTTTTTTTTTTTGTGGTAGTATGTGGGTAGTTTCCTGGCTGGGAATCGAACCCAGGCTGCAGTATTGACAGCACCAGCGCCGAAGCCTTAAGCCACTACACCACCAGGGAACTCCATTTCTTGGGAGAGTTCTATGGAGCAATCACCATTAGTCTTGGAAACTATGGTGCTCTTTTCTTCTCTGAACTAGGGATATTTGAGTCTTAGAAATGATTGCATATGCCTGGTACTCCTAGATGGTGTTTTCCGTAGAATACGGAGAAATAGCCAATTTCAGCAGCACTTTCGTGCTGGGGTTTTTGAGCAGTCAGGATCACTGCCACAGCCTCGCTGTCCTCTCAGCTGGAGATCATTCTCTTAGTACCACAACCACCAGATAAAACTACAGGTATTTGAGTGGTTTGTCCTGATGGCCGAACCTAGGATTGGACAAAATCATCTCACAACTTCATCTATAAATAGGAACCAGATGGAGAGTTTACTATTCCAAGAAAACAAAAAATATCTGAAGAACTCAACCTGATTGTTTCAAATACCTTAAT
The DNA here is from genome assembly GCA_004026885.1 of Lyroderma lyra. NCBI lineage: Eukaryota > Metazoa > Chordata > Mammalia > Chiroptera > Megadermatidae > Lyroderma > Lyroderma lyra. Next base: position 10,433 of record PVJL010018803.1, on the reverse strand, counting down.
TTATTTATTAAGCATCTACTTTATATACTAGTAATTAAAAGTAACCAATATTGTAGCCATCCATGTGTTTAGAGTAATGAGAAAGTAGTGTGTCATAGTAGTTCCCTGTCATAGTAGTTACATGCTGCAGGTCAGGTGTGTCGTGCTTGAATTCCAGGTCTACTCAATGGCTTAATGTGACCTTGGACCATTGTCTTAACTTAAGCTTTAGACACATATAATGTGGAAATAAAAATAACTATGGCATGGTATAGCTGGAAGGATTATGTGAAAGAAATTACGTGCAGTACTGGAGAAACTGCTAGTTTTCCACCCAAATTCTCCCTGGCCTCTTGTGCCCATGCTAGACCTAATTTTCTATCTTTCCTTGCATGTAGTTGTGGCCGTATGACAAAATTTTTTCCACTGGAATGTGAACAGGTGTCATATGTGCCACTTCTGGGCCTGGGCCTTTAAGGCATTGTGCCTAGTGTCTTCATGTTCTCTTTCTTCTTTCTTCCATGTAGAACAAGGACAGAAGGGACCTTTATGTTTTGCAGTGGCCATGTCCTAGGCTCCAGAACCTGGGAAGATGGCAGATACAGCCTGTTAGCCCAGGGTCCCTTCTTGATTTGTGGAACAGTCTTTCTACTCACCCTGGACATCTTGTGTGAGTGACTGTATTTCTTTAATATCCTTGTTAGGGCACTACAGCCTTTACCCTAACTAGGTATCCAGAATGAGTTCCAGGTGGTTAAAGATGTTCAAAATTATAGGTATTGAAGCTTTTGATTCTTGTCAGACTGTTTCTTTGAGGGAAGTGTTTATGTTTCAGTGTTCTGTGCATCTTCTGCAATGATTAGCACAGGGTCTTCTGCATAGTAAGTTTGTCATAATTCTTTATTGAGTAAATGCAATTCCTGAGACTAAATTATAGTTCATAACATTCAAAGGTTAAGTTCTAGTCATCATGTCTTCTTTTCTTTTGCTCTTCATCTGACCTTTGTGGTTGTCCTTCCCCAACTACAGGCAATTTAGAGGTTAGGGTTAGTAAACACAAGGGTGTCTTGGCAGCAGAATGTGCCAAGATATGACATGATAAATTCTTCTTTAAAATCCAATAACCTTTAAGAAAACTAGAATTCCTTCCTCTGTGAACTGTTTATATTATGCATGGCAATGACTATGGTTTCCTGGAGAAATTAAGCAGATAGTAAAAATGCTCAGAAAAGTTGTCATGAATTTAAAAATAATCACTCGTAATTTAGAGTTCACCCTCCTTGAGCTGTATTTCATGAGACAGGTTTAGGTCATTATGAAGAATATGCTTCTTCTTGCACTAAAAACTAGATAAAAGAGATGGTGGTTTATGACTGAAATATAGATAATGAGATATTAAGATTTCACACTGCATCAGCTCAAATGGAAATATCTGAGAGAAACATGTCCTTTGTAGGTGTCTATAGTGTGGATTCTGGTATGGGTTATCAACTGGCATGAAAGCATTACCATTTTAATAACCACTTTATACGCCTGTATTTGCTTAGGATACAATTAACACAGATGATCTTGGGGAAATGGTAATGATTGATTTTGAAACTTCAAATCACATAGGTCATGGATAATCTGGTAGTACGAACTATTAATAGCTGTCATCCTCCTGGCTGCTTGTCTTAAGGAAGTTTATTTTAGAAGCCATTTGAGTTTCAACTCCAATTTTGACACTCTCTGATACATGTCCTTTGTAAAGCTACAAAGTGTTTTTGAAACTTAGCATTATAAACTTTAAAACAGAGAAAATAATACTAACTACATACTTCCTAGCATTATTGGACTAAATGAGATAATATACGCAAACCTTATAACAGTGACTGGAACTTAGTACTCAGAAGAGTTAACAATTTTTACTTCTGCAGAGCAGGGGTTCTTAAAGTGTGGCCTGTAGACCAGCACCAACACAACCTGGGAACTAGTTAGAAATAGAAATTCTTAGGACTTACTCTAGATCCATGAAATCAGGTTCATCTTCTGCATCAGTGACCATCCCTGAGCAGCTGATGCCTGCCAGGCAGTGCACCAGGGCACCACACTTCCTGGAGTGGGCCTCTCAATGAAGCTGATGGCCTCAGGGAAGAACTGGGAGGGGTTCTGGCTCCCGTGGTCAGAGATAGGCATCTGCTTGTAGGTGAACTGGCCATGTTGCTCGAAGAGACTGGGCATGATCTGCACATGGAAGGCTGGCTGGTTGTCACCTGACTCGGTGGCACCACTGGGCAGCTCGTGGTCTGACTCCCTGTCTGAGTAGTCCAAGCCAATGCACACATGCCCCCTGCCCAGCATGGAGGTGGTCGGAGAGCCACTTATGAGGATGTGCTCTGACTGGGGCTGGCACTTGTTGAAACCACCTTGGAGGTAGTAGGCCTGGCAGCCCTCACTGTGCAGCTTATGCAGGAGCAGGCCAAGCACCGAGGTGGGTGCGCTGGGCTATGGCTGCCACTGAGTCGTGTCTCCATCACAGAGAACATGGTGGCTGCCTTACCTCATGTTACAAATGGCTCCTTGTCGGTGTGGCTGGGTCTGATGGAGCGGATAGGCAGGTTGCCCTTGGGCAGGCAGTGCAGCAAGAGGCTCTTGCAGGGCATGGTCCCCGCACCTGTCACCACTTCTGTCCTGGTGCCCACGCCAGACCCCGCAGATGGCTGGAACCCCATTGCAGTGCCTCCAGCAGACAACGCCTCTGAGGCCAAGTTGCGCACCCACACTGGGGGCTGATGAAGCTGGTTTTCAATGGGGATTGTGGGTTACCAGACCAGGGCGAGCAGTCCTGCCCAGGGATGGCACCCCGGCCACATCTCCAAGCTCCTGCCTCCCCCAGTCTTGTGCGTCCACTGCCCTACCTAACGGCTTCTGTCCTGTCCAGCCCTTCACATGCTCTGAGGCCTGATGGCCCCCATTCTTCTCAGAGGATTTGAAGCTCACAATCAGTTTCACAGCAGAACATTTCTCCATGGATGTATTGATCGTTCTTCCCCTAAACACACACAAAAATAGAAATCAAATCCCAACCCTTCCAATGTAGCCACTCTCATTTTGGAGTGGTGAAAGAGTCTGATGCAGACATTGACATTTATACTTTTGTGACTAGGTAATCAGAGTCACTGTGAGGTAGTTTTCTCAATTGAAATGAGCAAAAATTAAAAAGGTGAATTGTAGCCCTTCCAGATGATCTGAATATACAAGGTTCTGCCCTCTTTCCCTGTCTTTGAGCTAGTTTACAATTGTGTAAATCACAGAAAAACTATGGTAACGCAAATGATTCTTGAACATAGAAATTCACACAAATATTGTCCAATAGGATGCAATATCAACAAATTTTTCATTTACTATAATTTCATATCAGTATTCTTGATGGCCTATATGCATGTGTTGTTTTTGAATTCTCTTTTGAATCAGTTGTAGTATCTTACAAGTTTCTCATTAATAAGTTTAATAAAATATTTGGCAATTTCTTTATGTTTGTATGAGAGTCATGATTTTAACTTTCTTAAAAAATTATCCTTTAGCAGTTACTTCACAGGTGTGTGTGTAAATGGATGGTAAATGCAAATAGCAAACAAGCACTCAGTAAATGGTGTGCTCTTTCCAGTCTTCCTCACAGAATAATAAGAACCTCTGTGGGTCACTAAGGACACAGAGTGTGTAGGCATTGTAACACACAGTTGAGTCTGATCCTCACTAGAAATCTGAAAAGAAATGCCAAAACAGCACTCAATTACTTCTCAAGCCAATTCCTCAGAATTTCTTTTTCAGCCCAGTCAGAACTGTCCAATTTTAACACTTGCCCCATTCCAGGTTTATTCTGTCCCCTTTACATTACTTTTGTATTTACACCAAATAAAAACTCTGGTTTTTCTTAGTAAAATATTGTTTCCTTTTTGCAAGTGCCTTATAACAACAGTTGATAGGTCTTAAATAACACGCAGCCTACATTTTCCTCTAAAATTGCTCCACTACCTCTAACACTTTCCTTGGTGTCACAGAAAGACTCATTAAAAGCCCTTCATCCAACAGTGTAAAATTTCAGCTGTAATAAAAGACCTACATGCAGTTTTAACCAGCATCCCCATTTGAGCACTTAGGTCATTAAGTAGGAATTACAGGTTCTTGGATGCAGGTGACACCCTATTTTGGGTCATTCATATAGTAACAACAAAACAATAACAGCAGCTGATACTGAGTATTTAGTCTTTGCCAGGAACTGTACCAAATGCTGTTCATGCAGCTCAGGAAACAGGTTGGAAGAGGTTCACTCACCTAAGGATACACTGCTTTAAATGGCAGGGTTACAACTCAGTCTCACATCAGATTCCACACTTCGTCCACTGGGCCAGGTGGTAAAGAACCTGCCACAGGTACAGCAGTTGTACGGAGCTACTTTCTAGACACACGTGATCTTACATGGTTCTTATCCTGCCCCTCTGCATGTAGCTAGGTCATGCTACTAAATTTAAGTGAGATTTAATGACTTGGACAAAGCCTAGCTCCTAAGATCTTCTAGGCACTCACAGTCACTTCAATCTTAGAACTGAATGACTTCACTGGTACTGTATCCAAAAAAATCTAAGTACAGCAATTTCTAAGATGGCAGACTGCCTGGTAAGACTCTTCATGTTGTTGTATCTCTACTGAACTCTATCTGAATATTATTCTCATTAACCTTCTTCATTCTCAATGAAAAACTTCCACCCCACACCCCACATGCTTTCACAGGACATAAATTAACAAGAAGTGGGCCATTTTACAAAACTGGGTTAAGCAAAGACAACAGTTTTGTTAAGTAGTATCACCTTCATGAGTAAATATAACCCAAGTGTGTTATAATCTTGCCTCCTGCCACTGAAAATTTAGGAAATAAAAGTGAAACTATAACAAACCAGGATCTGTGGGAATGTGCAACTGCAGCACCTTAGAAATAATTATGTAAGAAATCTAATCATTTCCCAAAGTCTTCTGAGGGTAGAGTGATTAGAAGCCCGGTAGGAGGGGATGTTAATGAGTAGTTTCTGGCGGGCACAGGATTCAGCACAGCCAGCTTCACTTAAGATCCCATGCAAGAGGGACAGGTCCCAGTTTCGCATTATGCTGTGAGGACAAAAGGTCCAGTTCTCAAATGGGAACTTTGTCAAATCAGGAGTTTCAACTTTGGGTGTCACAGAGCATAGAATAATATGTTTTGCTCCTACATTATAGAAAAATAATTCTATTGGTAGTGTGACTACATCAGAAGGGAGACTCTAGAAACAGGGAAATATGGTAAGAGACCAGGACAATAGTCCAGGATGGAGATGAGCAAGGGTGTGTTATGGGCTGAGCTATTTCCCCCCAAAATTATATTGAAGCCTTAACCCTAGGTACCTGTGAATGTGACCTTATTTGGAAATAGGGTTTTTGCTAATGTGATCAAGTTAGGATGAAATCGTGCTGCGTTTAGGTCAGTCCTAATTCAGTGACTGGAGTCCTTGTAAGAAAAGGGAAATCTGGACACAGAGCACACGTACAAGGAGAGCACTGCAAGGAGAGAGAAGCACTACAGGACCAACAAGCCTTGCTTCTCAAGCTTGGCTTTTTCCTGTCACACTTTTTTTCAGTGATTAAAAGGTTTGCATTTTTTGTGATAAAATGTATGTACATGATAATCCATGATAGAAACAAATTGAAAATTCTAATACATTTTTAAATTCTGCAGTCAAATCTGATACAAAATCCATGCTTGAATGAAAAATTTGACATGATATATATCTTTTGCTCTTAAAGGTGCATATTACATTCTGTGTTGTTTGGGGATTTCCCTAATTTTGAATGAGATACTTTTTGCTCTTTAAAGTTCTTATAATGGAACATGTTGTTTGGGGATTTCTCTAATTCTCAAAGCATGTTAGAGTGAAACCATATTCTAGGACTCCGTGTTGTACGAGGGTTTCCCCGATCCTCAAACCCTGTTAGAGCAAACTGTGTTATGCACGGTTACTTGTAGACTATTTCTGAATAAAAAGTGAATTTCAAAAAAAAGTCTTTCACTTTTTCACCTTAAAAAGTTGGGCTGTGGGACGTTCCTCAGAAAATTGGGAATGGAGCTACCATTTGACCCAGCAATCCCCCTTCTGGGGATCTACCCAAAGAACTTGAAAACTTTTGTCCGCAAAGACTTATGTACCCCAATGTTCATTGCAGCACTGTTCACAGTGGCCAAAACATGGAAACAACCAAAGTGCCCTGCGACAGATGACTGGATACAGAAGCTGTGGTACATATATACAATGGAATATTACTCAGCTATAAGAAAAGATGAAATATTGCCATTTGCAACAAAATGGATGGATCTGGAGATCATCATGCTTAGCGAAATAAGCCAGGCAGAAAAAACAAAGAACTGTATGACTTCACTCATATGTGGAATATAAAACTGAAAGCAAAGAAGAAAAGAAATGAACAAACAAATAACCCATGGACACAATCAATAGTTTAATGTTTATTTGGGGATGAGTGGGTTAGGGAGAGGAGAAAGGGGAGGGGGTGTGAGAGGAGGGGGGAAGCTAAATATAAGGTGATGGAAAGAGAAGTCACATTAGGTGGTGAACTTATTATACATCAAGTTGACAATGCACTGTAGAATTGTATGCCTGAAACCTATGTAATCCTTGCTAACAGATGTCACCCTATAAGTCTAACAATAAAAATGAATTAAAAAAAAAAAGTTGGGCTGTGGCAAGTGAGTTAATAGCAACTGCCGAAAGAGAAACCCCAAAGGCACATGTAGATGGCTGCCGTGAACCCCGAACTGCCCCTCTGCTCCTAAGATCCTCCCCCTGGAGCTCTTTTAGCTAGAAACATCCACGTCTTGATTGATCATTTTTATGCTTCTGGGTATTACCTATCATTACTGATTATGTTTTTATTTTTGCCACTTGGGCTTGAAAAAAAACTTCAGGTGTTTCATTCAAGTGCATAAAACTGGGTGTTATGAGAAGAACGATGATGTGTATTCTGGAGACCCTCAACTCTCAGCTATGATGATGGAGCAATCTGATTTGTCCTTTCACAAGGAAGCCCTATTCTCACACCTCCCAGCAGGGATGTCCAGGAAGGAGCCCAGTGAGAAAGCCTCAACTAAGCGCAGGTCCCTTCATTCCTCCTTCAGTAGCCTCCTGCCACGGAGCCCTGGCCCTGTCCTGCCCTTATGCCTTCAATAGTAAGGAAGAGAAGACGACAACTCAGACCAGCCAGCGACCCACGGGCACCTCCTCATGAGGGCCGGCTCTCCAGATACATACCAGCATCCCCCGCAGTTGCCACTATTACACACTTGAATGAAACATTTGAAAAAATTTAAAGGCCAATTAGCATAAACAAAGAGCAAAATCATTATAGATAAGACCCAGAAGCATAAAAATGAACAATTTGAAACACAGAAGTTTCTAATGCTGTAACACACGAGGGTTGTGCAGAAAAAATCCAGCCATTGTCAACATAATGAGAACAGACATATGGCTGGATACGTTCCAGACAGCCCTTGTATACTCTAGTCCCTACAGGACCAAACTTCCTAAGCACCTGCGGGCCCTGCCCTTACCAGCTGAGGGGTAATATGAATATGCCCTGACTGGCCCTCATCTTAACCTGATCTTTACAGCCACTGTTACCTTCCGCTGGGAACAAAGTGAGTTACTAGAATGAGCACTGCTCTGCACACCACGCTAATGGACGCTCGGAGCCACGGAGGGTGCGCGGGGTGCCTGGTCGTGCTTCTGAGAGTGAGGACAGTGTGAGAAGCCATTTCCATTCACTCGTCCACACTCATCGTGACCGAACTTCCCAGCCAGAAGCCCAAACCATCTGTGACTTGAAGAACAGAGTTAACCTGCTTCTGACTGAGAAAAATCAAGACCTCAGGCCTTTCAATCACAGAGTATAAAAAACATTTCCCAAACATACAGCTTACTGAGTGAATTGTTTCAAATGTTTGTTCAATTGGATGCCATTTCTCATTTGTGCTTAATGAGATCGCACTTTTAACCCCGTCAGCAGAAGAGCCCACGCAGTGTTTTTAGGAGCCCAGAGTTCCAGTTACTTTTACGGCAAACGATGCCAAGTTCCAATTGGATACAGAGAAAAGGAGAGAAGAGCAAAAAGTCCACAATCAAAGATTTATTTACTGCTGACCCTACCTGAAATGGAACACAGCAGAATTAGTCTCAAAGAGCAAGTTCAGGGGCATGAGTGGTCTAAACAGAAGCACAATGCTAGCCGCGCAATGTCCACCACTGCACTTCACGGTACATTTAGGTTCCTTTCGCCCCTGGAAAAGAATTCCTTTCTACAGAAAATATGAGGCGTGGAACCCTGAATCCTCAGTGACAGCCTTTCCCCCACCATTTAGTAAGAGAAGTATTTTAAAAAGGCAATGGTGATGTCTAAACCCTGGGCTGCTCATCCCAAGGAAAGCTGCGTGGACAAGGGAGAAAGATAAGAATTCAGATTTCCTCCAGAGCAAGCCCCACAGCAGTGCACATTCCTCACACTTTTCCTTCCATTCGACAGAAGCAGCTTCCTCCTGTAAACGCATCCAATTCCAGCCCCTCCTCCTTAATGTGAGAACAATGAGACTAACTGGGGGAAGATGAGACAAAATGAGAAAGAGCATCCATTCAAAAGCACTTGGAGAGCACCTGTCCTTCTCCAGATGCCTGGCAGGGCCGCCAGACACTGCGCATTCGTGCTGTGCACTCCCCTCTGGGAAAAGCCTCGAGCCATCCTTCAGGAACCTCAGCAGTGAGTTCTTTTCTGGGGTACAAAAGTGCCTGCTTCTGACCTTACTTATTCTCTTTAGGACCTTACTTACTCTTTAGCCTCGAGCATTGCATAATGCCCTGGTCCTACTCTACCAAGAACAGAGCTCAGAGGCCCCAGAACTGCTCCGTGAGAATCCGCAGATGGGTCTCACACTGTCCCTGCTTCTCAGAATTCAGAATCAGTGCTTCCACCTTATATACTTCCACGTAGGAGCCTGTCCAACAGCGACTCCCTTGTCGCCTGCACCTTAAATATGAGTATCAAGGACAACTCTGTACCAACCACAACACCAAATAAATAACTTCGAACAGGAATAAGCCAATTTAGTTGTTAAATACTCCCTGGACTGCAGGGTCTAGGTTTTAATTTCCCATACATGTGAATTTTGGTAAGAACTAGATACCATTAAAATGGACAGACAGGATGTGTGGGTCAAGGGACCTGCTATACCTACCTAAACACACAGTTACACATTCTTCCCCACCCTTAACCCACCACCCCAAACACTCAAGGCTATGACATGTTTTTACTCAATTATATGGAAAAAAGTATCCATGCTTGGCTTTTGCTTTTGTGACAATCTAAAAAATTTATGCCTTGTTTTCACAGAGAATATATATTATTTTGCCATTTATATTTTTAAAAGAATAAATATATGCTTGTTTTGTGTATTAAAAGAGTATTTCTAGGAAAATCTCAAGAAACTGATATTGGGAAGGAGTCTTACTTTTCCTTATATGTCTTTTTGTGTTTTTGAATTTTGGACAACATGACTATGCTATTTATTCAAAATTTTAAATTAAAAGGTTATGCCCAGAACAAAAATCTTCCTCGTGAAATACAAGGGGAGAGACACAGCATTTTCTGGACAGCCCAGCAGCACCCAGCATGGAGCAGCCACTCAACCAGCATCAGAGCCTCCATCCTATTCCCTGCCCTCATGTGCTTGGCAAAATACTTGGAAAAGGTCTCCAAGGAAATCATCAGGACTGAAACCAACACACTCATCTTTGCATTTTCCCAGGAATGCATTCTTCTGCCAGAGGCTAAAGGGAAAAAGTGGGAGCAGATGTGAGGGCAGAACCTGCCTTGGTGTCTTTTTCTTACTAATACATAGATTTTGGGCTTCAAACCTGCTCAGGAAAGCATTAGGTGGGGTTCACAGTCTCCATCGAGATAAACAGACCACGAATGATTGCACATATCAAGACTCCTCCAAAGTAACAACACTATGTTTACAAAACAGTTCAATTCATTTCATTTTAATAGCAATAAATTTTTTAAGTTTGATAAAATTCAAAATAATTTAACATAAGAGTGTGTGCTAATTTAGATGAATGTGGTAGTTAAAATAATATGCCTGCTAAAGACTTTCAGGACAGTGAATTATTCTGTATGATACTAAAATAGTAGATTCATGTCATACATTTGTCCAGATTCATAGAATGTACACCACCAAGAGTAAATGTAATTACATCCTAAGGTAATCTATGGACTTTGGGTGATAATTACGTGTCAGTGCAGGTTCACCAGTTGTAACAAACGTACTACTCTGGTGGGGGTATTGATAATGTGGGAGGCTGTGCATATGTGGGGGTGAAGGG
>PVJL010018802.1:0-15165 GCA_004026885.1 Lyroderma lyra | reverse complement strand
GGGGGGGGGCAGTGCTTGCAAAACACTGGGAATTTGTGTTCATTTGTGATGGATGGTTGGATCCACAGGGATTAGGCCTGGTTGTTTCTTACCTAACTCAAAGTACAATCAGAACAGAATTTTTACAGGAAAGAGAACTTTCACTTGTCCTTGCAACATTTCCCAGTGCCATCCCACCCCCAGCCTCCTCGTGCCACCAAATAAGTACAGCTGTTATCATTGTGGAAAGTGAACCATCTATTGTGACCTTGGCTCAAACTGTCCCAAGGAAGTCTTCTGTTTTTCTTTGATAGCTCTTCCGATTCTGATACCTTTAATCCTGATGTCAAGCATTAAGGGATAAGGAAAAGCTCACATACTAGTGTTTCTCAAAATGTAGCCTAAATACTACTCCCATCAACATCAGCCATGGTGCTTACTGTGAATGCTGATTCCTGGGTCCCTGCCCCAGACCCACGATATCACGGAAGGGCCTAGGGCTCTGTGTTGTAACAGGTACTCTAATTAACACCTATAACATTAACATTTCATAACTACTGATCCAGGGAGAAGGCCATAGAGGATTATTTATTTATACTATTTGATAAAGAAGTGGAGGTTTCTAGAGTGAAATAATATTGCTTTATCCTAGAGCAATGTTGCTGTGTTTATCTCATTTAACCAGTATGTTAGTCTGTACAGGCTGCTATGACAAAATACCACGGTTTGGGTGGCTTATAAACAGCAGAAATTTATTTCTGAGCATGGTCTGGTGAGGGCCTTCTTCTGGGTGGCAGATTTCTCACATAGTGCAAAGGGCAAAGGACCTTTCTTGGGCTTTTTTTTTTAATTCATTTTTATTGTTAGACTTGTTGGGGTGACATCTGTTAGCAAGGATTACATAGGTTTCAGGCATACAATTCTACAGTGTCTTGGGCTTTTTTTATAATGTCATTAATCTCATTCATGAGGGCTCTGCCCTATTAGGTGACCTCACCACCTCCCACTGGCCCCAACTACTAATACCATCACCCCAATGACCATTGAGCATTAGGTAGGCTCACCAGACATATCATTTTAAATGGGACAGAAAACAACGGTCCTGTCTTGTTTCGAATGGTACGTCTAGTCAGTCTAGTCTCACTGGGCTAAATTCAAGGTGTCAGTAGGCCAAACATCCTACCACTTGAAACGGGACAGTACCATTGTTTTCTTTTCCATTTAAAATGCCTAGCACTAGGATTCCCATATATGAATTTTGGGGGAACACACACATTCAGACCATACAAACCAGGATTCCATGGTCCAACCAGTCCCAACTGCACACCCTTAACAGAAATCCTGAGAGTCGCTACTGTGGTGCCCTTGATATCGTATGATTTTTCTAAAGAGATTCAAGCGTTCTTTTCTTCACTTCAGGCAAAAGTGGGCCTGTGGCTAATTGGACCTAATAGGTACAGAAATATTATTTACTTTTACAGCTGATTCAACCATTTTCTTTTATCTATTTGTTCAATGCATATAGCCTAGGGATTTTAGGCTTTGTCAATATGAAAAAACAACTGGTAGAGTTTGTTACATGTGACACTTAACTGGTCAACTCAGAGGCAATTTTACTTGAGTAATTATTTTTTCCTTTTTGAATACACCTGTCAATCCAGTGCAAATGATTAACATGAGACTCCTTTATAGATGGGGTCTAAGTCAATAATTGGCTCCTGGTCTCCCTAAATTATTTATTACACAGTCAAAATAAATGCATTAGAGAGTTTTAATATTGCCTGATGCCATCTCAGGGGTAATATATGCTGTCAGGGTAAATATGTCATTCGTATGGCTAAGAAATTATGTAAGAACTATCTGAAATTGTCTATGTATCTCTTTAATATTTGATCTCATTATTACATTTAAGTAGCTCCTGAACAAACTAATTATCTAGAAAGCTTGGTTGCTGTCTCCCTAAAACAGCAGCTTCAAATGAGTTCTATTTCTTCTTTTTCTTCCTTTCTTTTAACCAATTGTGTGTGGGTGGGTGGGTGTGCTCACACGGTGAGGGCATTTAAGATTTACTCTCAGCATATTTCAAGTATATTGTACCATATCATTAATTATAGTCACCACATGGTACGTTAGATCCCCCAAACTTATTCATCTTGTGTCTGAAAATCTGTACAGTTTGACTGACATCTCCCCATTTCTCCCACGACCTGCACAACCACCAATATTCTCTGCTCTATGAGTCCGACTTTTTCAATCTCACTTATCAGTGAGATCATACAGTATTTGTCTTTTTCCATCTGACTTATTTCACTTAAGATAATTCCCTCATGACTTTTTTGGTTTGTTTTTTGTTTTGGTTTGTTTTTTTTAAGAAATCTCCATACTGTTTGCCATAGTGAGAATTTTTGCATCTGTGTTTATCAGGGATATTGTCCTGTGATTTTCTTTTCTTATAGTGCCTTTATCTGGCTTTGATATCAGAATAATGGTGCAGTCTCATAAAATAAGCTTGGGAATGTTCCCTCCTCTTCAAATTTTTGGAAGAGTTTGAGAAGAATTGGTGTTAATTCTTAAAGTGTTTGGTAGAATTCACCTGAGGAGCAATCTGACCTACAGCTTTTCTTTGTTTTGAAGATTTTTATTATTGCTTCAAGCTCCTCAGCTATTATTGCTTTCTTCAGATTTTCTGTTTCTTCATTATTTAGTCTTGGTAGGTTGCATGTTTCTATGAATTGCTGCATATCTTCTAGGCTACCTAATTTATAGAATATAATTGTTCATAGTAACCTCATTTGATTTTTTTGTATTTCTGAGGTATTGCTTAGTTGCTTTTTATGATTTGTTTTTTTATTAAACTTCTCATGGAATTACCTCTGGAATTTCAGTGATGCTGTGTTGGAGCTGGATTAGAACACTGTTGTTGGGTCTGTAGGTTGTTGACAGGGATTTGGTTGCTGAGATGGCTAGCAGGGGCTCAGGTGGGTATGGATCCTCTCTGGTCCCTGGGTGGATGGTACTGCCTCCAACAGCTTATTCAGTCGGACTGCACTGGGACAAGGGTCCACTTCAGGGTCCATAGTCGGGTACTTAAGACAGTGGGCCTCTTACCCCATGTGCAGGAGGCATATCTCTCACCAGGTCCCTAGGAAAATTCCTGCTGGGTCACTGGGTAGATCCCAAGGTGGGCAGGACTGGCCCTGGACCATGGCTGAGCAGTGCTGAAACTGAGTCCCAGGGCTATTTCAAGGTCCACAGCCAAGACTGAGGCCTCCAGACCTCATTCTGGAGGTATAAAAGGATGTGTCTTTCACTCAGTCCTAGGGTAGGCTGGAATGCTCCCTTCCAGTGGCTGAAGAAACTAGAGGCAAGTACATGGCCATTTCAGGATGTGCTGAGGTACAGACAGGAGTATGTCCCATCAGTCCCTGTGCTGGTAGGACTGCTCACGGACGGTGGCTGGCCGGGGTTCCAGCTGAGTTAAGGGCCCTTTCAGGATCTCTGGAGGCACAAATAGAATTTTTGTAGAATGTGACTGGGAGAGGCTAAAGCTGATTGATTATAGGGGCATTTTAGAATCTCGGGAGGGGTGGGGAGGCAGGTTGCAGACAACAGTATCCTCTGCTGGGTCCCTGGATTAGTAAATCTGAATGCAGTTTGCAAGTGGGAGGGGTCTGGTGCCAAGTATGGGCCCCTTTCAGGATTTCCAGGGGCACAGACAGGAATGTCTCCTGCTGGGTCCCTCTGCCAGCAAGCCCCATCATGACTGTGAGTGGGAGGGGCCTGGAATATAGGCCCCGTCAGGATGTTTGGAGGTGCAGATGGGAGTGTCTTCTGCTGAGTCCCTGTGCCAGCAGAACTATTCATGGACTGTGCTGGGAGGGACTGGAGCCCAGTTTACAAGGTCCCCTCAGAATCTACAGTCAGGTCTAGTTTGGTGGGTTTACTTCAAGGGGCTCCCGGACCACAGCCAAAGGGGCTGGAGCTGAATCATAGGCCACCTAAGAATCCACAGCTGAGGTCCATGCGCCTATTGTCTGAGGCATGGGTGAGTGTAACTCCTGGGTCCTTTGGTCTGTGGGGTGTTGCTGATAGGACAGAGCCAAACAGGGCTGCAGCCAAATCCGACAAGGACACAGAGCTGTTTCGATTTCTGTAGCTGGGACCAAAGTTGGCAACTCAGCCACCTGAGTGCGGTCCTGCTTTCTCAGGACTGCTCCCCTTGGCCTTGGGCTCCTCCATCAGAGTTTCACTGCCTCCTACCTGGGTTCCAAAGCTCCACAAAGGCACTTTTGTCTGTAGATAGCTGCCAAAGTACTGCTGCTGAAGAGAGAGATGAGTGAAGGACCTCAGAGCAAAGAGATCTAGTTTTAATTCCTGGGACCTCAGTGCATAGTGTCTTCATTTATAAAACAGGAATAAGGACAGTCTCTACCTTCTAAAGGTGCCCAAATCTAATCCAAGTGGCTCACATCAAAAGACCTAATGTTGGTTCTTAAAATGAATGTTCAGTGTCAAATTTAGAAATGGACAATAATTTTAAAGACATTAATTTTAAATAAATTTGAAGAAAAAAATAATATGCCATTGTAAGACAAAGAGACAAAACAAATCAAGTCAAAATCAAATATAAAGTATTGTTTTCTGCTTCCAGACTTTGACCCACTGCTACTTATAAATATCTTCAGGATAGCAGAAATAGAGCTCAGAGTTATCTAAATGTCGATTAGTCTGCTGTTTTCTGGGTCACCACACCCAGTACTCAGAAATACTAGCTCAGGACATGTAGGCTAAATTTAATATCTCCTTCAGAAAGACAGTTAGAGAGTTTTTCTCCAATGAGGAAAACAAAAATCATGAAATTTAAATATAAACAGTTTTTAGATTCCAGAGCTATATGGGCAGGATGGATGATGGAAAGTTAACAGGACAGGAGTCCAAGGGCAGGAATTTAATCCTGGCTGGGGCACAGCCTATGCCAAGGTCACACGAGATCTCTGAAACTTGGTTTCCTCATCTGTAAAATGGGAATGATGATAATAAAAATATTTATGGCTAAGTTACCCCCAAAATTAAATAAGGTAAAAGTCATGAAATAACTGTCAAGTGTAAGGTATTATAGAGATGTTAATTATTACAATTTTTCTAAACTACTGGATTGAATTATCTACACTGAAATATAGCAATTCTGTTTACAAAAAACAGACTGTAGACCAAGTGACAATCCTGGTCCTGTCATCAGTTAGTTGTATGACCTACAAGTCACTTCATCTCTCAGGGTCTCAGTTTCTCTTCATCCTGATGTACTTTGTACACTTATTGTGAGGTTGTCATGAAATAAAGAAAAGCCCCATTTTGAAAACCACAAAGTACTATACAAATGTAAGACATAGTCATTAGCTAGAATAGTCAACAAGAGTTGACTTCACTGGAGGGGAATTAGAGAAAAGAATTCCTATGTTGGTTTTCCTTGAATATTTTTTATTGTGAAAAGGAACCATTTCCATGCTTCAAAATAATTTTTTTTTCTAAATTGAACTCACATGTACTCAAGAAAACAGTACTGGCAATTTATGTGAATCAAAAGGGAAGATTACAGTATCGATCTCTTGCTTGGGTCTCGGCAAAATGAAATTTAAAAGAATTGCTGCCATATTTCTTGTGTGGAGCTACATTTAACACAATGTTGTAACGTTAACTGCAAGGTATCTTTCATAAGAATGAAATGTCATTTTTGTAGTCAGACCATTAAAGCTGGCTTTCTTGAAAAGAATTAAATAAGAAAAAAAATACATATCTACATGACACTTGAAATCAATTTTTCATTGTATTATGTGACCAGGGACCAAAAAAAAGTATAAAAAGGGATGTTTTCAGCCTTCCTATTATTTGGGCTTTAAATAGAATATATTGAAAAACAGCAACAACTTTAAAAAATGAGTTCTTAGACCTATACATGAAGAAATAAGTGGCCATAAAATTTAAATGCAGTAGAATAAATTAATAAGCATCATATAGTCCTATAATCTAAATAAACAGTATAATAACTACACTCATTTTTCTTTCATCTCTCTCTTTTTTTTACTTTCTTAAAGAGCTTCTTGGTGCCACAATGGCAGCTCTGCCTCAGTATGTATATCTTTAATCAGCCTCAGTGTTCATCCTTCTCAATTCCTAGCAAATAGTACCTGGTTTTCAAATTAAGTGTTAAAAATTTTTTTTAATGGCTTATACTTCTTAAACCTTCTTTAATAGTAGAATAATGGCATTTATTTTTTATATTGTGTGTCTCCTTCATTTCATCATGAGATCTAAGGCCATTTTTGAACATACAACTTACTTCACACCCATGATGAAAGTTACCCCAAACACATATTAAAGTTATTCCATAACTGATTGATCAACACCAATTCTTCCACTTAATGGGGCTAAAGAAAAACACAAATTCTCTCTCTCTCTCTTTCTCTCTCTCTCTCTCTCTCTCTCTCTCTCTCTCACACACACACACACATACACACACAGGTATAAAAGCACAAATATCTCTGTGAATATCACCCCAAGTATCAGGAATAAACAAGCAGGTGCAATTATATTGTGGTTACCAAGGCAGTTAAGTCAGTTCTGTTATGGACAGGCTAGAAGAACACAACAACCCATTAACTTTAAGGGCCATCTGGAGAGAGTCCTTGAAAAAGCATTAATGAAAGACAGAACTGACAGCAACCATGTCAATCACTGTATGATCAGCCATGCAACCATGATTTTACAAAAAGAAATGAGGTAAAATTATGCCTGCTTAGAATAACCAGATTTTTAGAATAATGATTTATTTTGATGGTACAAAAACATTTATAAACAACAAGAAAAACTTGTCTGATTACCTCATTAAAATTAGTTTAGTAAATTTCAAATTTTAAAAGAAAACCCTTAAAATATTTTTATTTGTGAAGATTTAAACTCAAAATATATGTAGAGAAAAGTTTGTAGTTAATTTTAGTTTTTCATCTTTGTAGATAAAACAGGACATTCCAATAGCATGATGTATGATGACCGAATTTCTAATGAGGTATTTCAATTCAGTTAAAAACATCATCAATTAACTAGCAAACACAGGGGCTGGGTCAAGACATCAGGATGTATACACATAAATAAGCCTAGTGTTTGCTTTACAGAAGTTTAAATACAGAACCTTACTTTTTTTTTCATTTCATTATTTGTGTGAATTGTTAGTTTCTCAAAAGGCATACAAATATTGCTTTTCTTTGATTCAAATGTTTTTTAAAATCTTTCTTTTTTGTTGTTGTTTTCATTCTAACTAGTTTGGAAGTACAATGCCATATTGCCACTACCATCACTAACAACATCGCCCATACAAATAAGGTTTATATTAATAAATACATTAGTTTCAACAAATTCTAATTCAATCTTCAATGACCTAATTGCATTATTAACTCATAACACGGCAGCAAGTATTAAAACCAAAGACTATATATAAGAGCGAAGAAATTCCTTGGAATGCTGGCCTTGAGACATGCTTTTTCCTAAAAACAATTCCTTGGGCAACACCATATTCATATTTCCTTCTTAAAGTTTCTTAGGCTATAAAACATATTAAAGGATCCACTCATAGTGAAATCTATCTTCTTAACCCAGCATTTCCAAAGTTGATTTGCCTGGGAATTCTCGGCTCCCTCCTCACACATTTAACAACAGCAAAGCACATGCCTCAAAACTCGTATTTTTAGGAAGACACATGAAGAAGTGTTATTGTTCACTGACCAGGGAAAGAATTAATTCAGATGGATATTATATACTCCCAAAGTCTGAAAACTCTAATTATTCTGCCCTAGGTAGAGACAGTGTTTAAATTACTATGCCCCTGACCTTCCACTTCTTAAAGATATTTCCAAGATTTAAAGTGGCCCAGTCGTGCTATGGATCTACCTGGACAGCCCTCTGATAGTACGTCTTTTTCTCTGTTCAGGGCACTTGCATGGAGACAATCTGAAAAAGTGAAAACATTAAACTGTTTAATTGTACAAAAAGCTCGAAATTAGCCATAATTTCCTTGTTTTTTGTCCCCAGATTGTCCACTATCAAAATCAAACTCTGGTGAATTTCCCCTCAATAAGGAAACTATTGATGCAGAGCATTAAACAGCCAGCTAATAATCGATAATTTGGAGCTACTAGGCAAAAGCTACCAGCCTTAAATA
The DNA here is from genome assembly GCA_004026885.1 of Lyroderma lyra. Taxonomy (NCBI): domain Eukaryota; kingdom Metazoa; phylum Chordata; class Mammalia; order Chiroptera; family Megadermatidae; genus Lyroderma; species Lyroderma lyra. The sequence continues at coordinate 6,974 of PVJL010018802.1, read as the reverse complement.
AATTTTAGCTCATTTTGGGTTAAAATTACTTTTAAGTTCTTGTATAAAAATCCCCCATACCTCAGGTGCTGAGTTCCAGGCCCAGTGGGGCCACTGACCACCTGCTCTTAATGCTATCTATTTGCACAAGTTATTGGAAATTCTTTGGGTAAAGGATCTACATTACAAAGAAAGAAAAGTATACAAAATATCTGCCCAAATGGTTCTTTCTCTTGTTTTCCTTTTCTGTTTTATTTTTCTCTTTTTCTGCCATTAGACTATGCCTGGCATGATACATTTTTTTAGCACTGAAATACTGACAAAATACTCTTAAAAATATTTAAGCAATGAACAATTATCTGGAAACAAAAACAAAACAGAAACCAGGGTAACATTCACAATGCTTAGAAGCAAATGCAAAGGACTGGCTGTGTGAACATCCATGAGCCAGCTTTTGTACCACCTATGGAAGCAAGGGAGTTAGCTTACTTCCTTCCTTAACTCCAAACTATAAAGAAGCCAAATCAGCACCTGTACATGACTTAGCTTTGTTTGCTACATTTATAATAGATATATAGGATCTCTCCATCTCTGTCACCCAAGGTATTAGAAATAAGCCTACGGGGCTGGCTTTTAATGTAGAAAAGCCAAGATAAAGCCCAAGTAATAAAAACGGAATCAGTGCTTGTCCAGTCTCTGGACAATTAAATGCCAAGCTCGCTCCCCTGTACTGTCTGTCTAAAAGAATCAATTTTATGGGGCAGAAGCAGTTTCTATAGAAAGGCTAGGGAGACAACTTGCATTAGCTTAAAAGGCCCACACAAGAGCTTAGGAAGCTGTCATGAGAGACGTCTGAGAGGCAGCTGGACAAAGAAAACACACTGAGCCTCAGAACACCCCACTGCTTCTCTCTCTGCACGTCTTTAATCGGCAGACAGTTCAAAGTAACTAGGGGATACCAAACTCCGGGTGCTATCTCTGACAGTCACTGAGTAAGTATCACAGCTATGGCTACAGCGTAAAATAACCTTGTGCTAGCTTGGGCCTTGTCTGAGAAACCCTCCTGCACAGCTGTTCCTAAGAATGACTGTGCTGCATCTTGGAGGTGGTTATAAGCATACGTGGTAGACGTCACTAATTCAAAAGTTTCTTTTGTCTGTCTGTCTGTCTATCAATCTATCTATATCTATCTAGCGAGCTAGCTAAGTTAAGCTAAGTTCTCTGACCACTGACAGATCTAAAGAATACCCAGTGACAGGGTGAGGGCATTTCCCATGCTGATTCTTTTCTTGATGATACACAGTAATAGAAAGCCTACCTGAGACCTTTCCCTTCCTTCATCACAGAAGAATTTCTTAAAGCCTGATCCCATCATTAGGAGAGAAGAACAAATATACAAGGGCTGTCTGGAAAGTATCCAGCCATGTAATAAGAAAAATAGAGGCATTTATGGCTGGATTTTCTCCGGATAGCCCTTGTAAACTCTGTGAGCAGAGGCCTTTCATATATCCTGAGCACAGAGACTGTCTGCAGTGGCAGAAACACAGAGTTTACAGAGAGAGGAAGTCTGGACGGCCACAATCAAAGTAGAGATGTTGCTTTAAGAAATAGCCCCAAACTGTCAAGAGTATAGGTTATACTGTAACAACTTATTGACCCTATTACCAAGCAGAGACCCCCATATAAATTATGTGCAGAGATTTTATTGTTCCTGGTAATGGGAAATGTCTGAAAGCAATAGCCTTTCTTACCAAGTATCTAATTTGGTGAAAATTCCTTTGAGGTTCACCTAATCATGGGCAAGCATTGCACTAGTGATGAAACAAAGCTCGGTTTCATTAAAAGCATTCTTCAACAATCAGGATAGGAAAACATTGTATTTTGATTCTCTAAATCAAATGCTTTCTTAAAACTTACTTACATTTTTTATTTACCACAGATTCATACATAGAAACAATACATACTTGTGTATGTCTCCTTTAAACATGTGTTTGAATTAGATTGGGGCTTGAGGTCCCCAATAGGTCAAGTAGTGGTATTTTCTTTTGCAAAGATGAATAATTCAAGAAACGTCTGTCTGAATAAATTTAAGCACATCTTGATTTTTACTTCTACAGGTGTGTTACACAAAAATCCTATTGGTAATTATTTCCTACCCATCTCAGAAAACAAAGTTCTATTGACATAATCTGATAAAACTTCACTGAACTGAAGCAAAAAGGTGAATTTCAGGTCCTCTTTTGAAGACCAGTATAAACAGAACCTGGACTTGCCTTCTCGTAGTCTTATTCAACATTTGTATTGTTTATGAGGGCTCTCTTATTATTGCTTCATAATTGTTTTTCTGTGAATCGAATTTTTAAAAATCATCATAAGATACTGTGTTTGATCTTTTAAGTAGTTTTGAGGTGGAAAAAGTTTATTGTCTTTTAAAAGACAAAATAAATACATAAATATAGTTTGGTGTGCTTAAGGGAAAAGAAAAACATTAGTTGCCATGGAAATAATCTCTAATTCAATGAAAAATTTAATTGAAATATTAGAAAAGAAATATTTAATAAATACGATGACAATCTAATTATTTAAGGGGCTCTTAATTTTTATCCAACAGCATTTCCTTTAGCACGACGGGTAACATCGGCGGTAGGCAAGAACATCACTGCTCCTTTTCATCTGAGCCCGTGTACCTGTGACTAGGATGGTCCCTGGGAAGCAGGATGTGCCTCAGAGAAAAATGGAAGACAGGAACAAACAAAACAAAAGCTGGTAGTGGTATTTGCATTATAAAGTGTTTTCCATCAATTAGATTATGTAATCTTCACAATGCTTAAAGGCAAAATTATTATTGTGCCTACTTCACAATGGAGGAACCCACAGCTGAAAGAATTTAAGGAAACAAGGGATTATTAAAATATATATATAATAATGATCACTTCAATTACATTATTAAGAACTAATGTACTTAAAAGAAAATGCAAGGAGGCCAATGTCCCCTGTTGATCCCTGAGTTTTCAGAAAAGAAAACTCAGTTAAAGTTTTATGAAAAATAGCCCACCAAAGAAATGGTAAATATATAGTTACTAATTAATCTTCCATTGGGATAATTACTTCATTTTTTCAGCTAATCTAATCAGCTTTTAGGGATAAGTTTTCAAAAATAGAAGTCAAATAAACTCAATTTCAGGAAACTAGGCTACTGAGTTTTCTTTTTTTAAATAAAAAGTTTGTTTCCTATTATAAAAATGAATGTTACATTCTGAAAAGTATGACATAGAAAGCTGATTTAGAACAGATGACATTCAGAAAGTATGTAAAACTCATCCTCCTAAGCTTTATAGAAAAGCATACAAATTAAAACATAGTATGCATTCAGCTCTACTATTCTTAACTTCAACCAAAGGTCCATAGGCTTAAGTCTGGAAAACAATAAAATGGTCCTATAATCTAGATAATAAACAAATATTATTTATTGATGTTATTTCTATGATTAAATTTATTAAATTTTAATTTTGTAGTTAATTTCATTCATTCTGTTTAGCTTTTTTGATACTCTGTCAAAATTTAATGATTTTGGTCAATTTTTTATTGTTTCAGTCATTTTCTTATTGCAGCATATACACTTCTTTGCAACTTCCTTTGTGAATGGATATATTATTACTGTCTAACTGCCATTTTCACACTTTAATTATTAAAGTTAACTATGCTTAAGGTAAAATATTTATTTTGTATTTCATGTTTAAAAATAATCAAAAGGAAAATGTGACTAGAAATTCATAAGCCTGACTTTCACAGAACTAAAATATACCCAAGGAAACTATCTCACTCTTGTTAGTCTGCCATTCATTAAGTGCCTAGATCTTTTTCCTTATGGCTGGGAAGTATTTAGTCTATGGTCTTAACCTGAACTTAATTCCTATCATGACATTTGAATTATTGTGTCAAAAAACTGTCATTGATAAAAGTAGCTAGTCCTACTGCCCTGCTTCTTTTCACTATTTGGAATTTTATAAACAATTCAGATAGTCAGTTTCTGCTCAAATTGTACTGCTTCTGGCCCATAATGGGTAGACACGAAAACTTTCAGGGGATTTAGGAAAATATGACATATTTTTAAGAGAATATTCTATTAAATAACCTGACCTCACACAATGAGAACAGATAACTTCTAGGAAGGACCTAAAAAGACTCTGCTCTGTTTATTTTCCAAGACAATTTACAATAAGACCATTGCTCTATTGCCTCAGGAAATGAGTTTTGGTAAATAACTGAATTGGTTGATAAACTGAGTTGAGGGGTTAATCCTGTGAGCACTAGTGAGTAGGGATTTTATTGAATGAAACTCGTTCTAAATTGCACTGCACACTTCTCTGCTCTTTTAAAAAAAACAAAAACAAAAAACAATGGTGACCATAATTTAACCCTTTCTTGGTGGTTTGGTGTGAGGATAACAAGACTCAGTTTTTGTGACAGGATGATGGAAAACTGATTTTGATGAAAGAGAAGAAGTGGATTTGAATTCAGAAGCCTTAAATAGCTTTTCTGACTATGACACTTTCTAGTTGTGTGATTTTTGATTCTAGATGAGGGACTATGTTTTAGTCTCTGAAAAATAAGGCCGATACAGCTCTCTAGGCTGCCATGTGTACAAATGAAATGTTTTGTGTAAAACCCCCACTACTACACATTTACAATATGTAGTTGTGTTAAGGGTGACACTGTATTTTCTATTCTCAGAATTTAACATTCTAAGTCTAGTTCTAGTCAACAGTGTACTCATAAGGTAGCTTAAAATTTTTTAAAACTTCTTCCTTCTCTTTGCTTCCCTCCCCTCCTGCCAGCCTTAAAGGCCCTGTTTTTCCCCAAGGCTATATGCATATGCCCTTAATCTAGTTAATCAGCATGACACTAATTTGCAAGATACTGAGTCAGCTCAGCCATCTGGAAACCAGCAACCAGGTTGCAATTCTGGACTGAGATTTTCTATCAGGTGACATATGAATCACCCCTAAAACTAAGTTTCAGATAACCATTGTGGGGTTGCAGCAAGAAGGGTAACTGAGGAAGTCAAAAAGCATTCACTCGGCACTCGGAGAGTTGGAGAACCAGTTTTATTACACCCACAGTCTCAGGGTGAAATGGAAAACTATGGACAAAGCTGTTTAATGTAAATTCTAAGAACTCCCACCTCTGCATTCCTTCCCCCAGAGGCCCAATGTATGCATTTAGCTTCTGTAAACCTGCTTGCTTATCGCATCAGCCAGCCCCCACTCCAACCCTATAAGAGAATGAAAAGCCTGTTAGTAGGGGCCAGAATTTGTACCTCCTCTGAGCCTGGCATGTGATAAAACTGGTTCTCCAGCTCTCCGAGTGCAGCTTGACTTCCTCGGTTACCCGTCCTGCTGCAACATTTTGGTTCCCTGACCGGGAAGCCATGCTGGCCCGTTGCACCACCAGCTCGGCGACTGAAGCCAATGAGTGGTGGAAGGGCTACCGAGCTGACTGAGGCAGCACCACCTGGAACCTTTACAGGACCTCCGTCCCGGAGTGGGGACGGGGGTGGGGGGTGGGGGGGCGGGGGCACCACACCTGGAGGCAACCTGACTCATCCAGACTCTATGAACAGGCGGACTAACCCCTTCGGGCATCAAGACTCGGGATACGGTAAGGTCCTGGGACCAAAGCCCCAGTCAGACCTGTCTTTGGATGGAAGGGCAGCTTGATCACCTCCCAAAGTCTCCACTGCGAGATGTCAGGTAGGGAACACCCAAGGGCTGGGATGGATATGTAATAACCTCTGTGTGACTGTGTGACTGTGTGACTGTGTCTGTGGCTCCACAATAATAGCTGTGGAGTCTGAGTGGGCCCCAACCTGCAGGTCATGGCAACATCATAAGGCAAAACGGTGACTTGTCCTCTTGGGACAACCAGGCCCGGAGTTTATATGGGTGCACCATAGCCAAGATGCACCTTAAAGTCCCACAAGAGATGTGGCCTGGCAGGCATCTGAAAGGTCTCCTCCAGGGGCTCCCCTCCTTTGTTCGTTTTGTGACACCGGACACAGCAGGGCACCTGGGAGGACCACATTAGGTACATAAAGGAAGGGGGTCCAGCCAGTCCAAGCCAACTCTATTAGATTGTATGTTCAAGAACTTCAAGAAAGGTTATTCTGCTGACATGGTGTCGAATTGACACGAGGAAAACTCTAAACTTTCTGTGAAATTGACTGGCCCAGTTGCCAGTTCGGCTGGCCACCAGAAGGGACCTTGGACCTCCCCAAGGTCTTCACAGTTTATAAAGTGATGACTGGGAGTCCTGGTCACCCTGACCAGTTTCCCTACATAGACTCATGGCGGCAAACAGCACGGACTCTCCCGCTTTGGGTTCGGTTCTGTGCAAACAATAAAGGGCAGTGCAGGGTTTCAGTAGCCCATCCCAAAAGCGGGGGAAACTCCAGAAGCTGATTCATCAGGGAGACCCAGAGGAGGAACCGGCTCCTCCACCATACACTCTGCCTGCCCCTTGAGGGCCAGCCGCTCCCCCAGCACCCGCCGACCTGCCTGAAAGTCCCCCGCTGTCTGCCTCCCCCTCCCCCCTGAACCAGAGCAAGATGGTTCACGTGTTTAGACCTTAAGGATGCTTTTTTCTGCCTAACAGTAGCCCTGATCAGCCAGCCACTTTTGTTTTCTAAGGGGAAGAACCCCTGACTGAAATGCACCTGGATGCACCTACCCCAGGGCTTTAAAACCTCCCCCACCCCATTCAGGGAGGCGTTGGCCACCGACCTTGCAGCCTTCCCTGGAGAGCTACTCAACTGGCACTGCTGCAGTATGGACATGGCCTCCTCCTGGCAAGCAGCTCTCAGGAGGACCGCTGGACCGGCACAGGGCTCTACTACAGCTGCTAACTCACACGGGTACGAAGTGTCCTGGAAAAAGGGTCAGACCTGCCGTCATTACCCATGGGCATCGCTCCCTGGGACCAGAAGGAAACAGGCT
>PVJL010018801.1:0-15167 GCA_004026885.1 Lyroderma lyra | reverse complement strand
CGTATGTGGGCAGTGCCAGAATGTTCAAACTTCCCGCCCTCTGCTATTTCCTAGCACCTGGGCCTCCGGCCTTCAGAGTTTCTGGGCTTTGATTGACAAGGGGTGGAGCCTGTGAGAAGGCCGGAAGCGGAGCTTGAGTCCGAGCTTCGGGAACTGGTCTAGGGTCGTTGAGGGGGCGCGGGGGCAGGAATCTGGGAAGGTCACCTATCTTAAAGGGGCAGAGACGCGTTGTTGTTTCTTTGGAGAGTGGCGATAAGCAACATTAATTCAACCTGTGTCAACAACTCTAAGTTAATATTTGTACCCTCTGAATGAATATTTATAAAGAGCTTAGAACGGTGCCTGGCAAACACAGTTAAGAGCAGCTTGAGTGTTTTAAATAAATAAGCAGAAATAACAAGTGAGACTCCTACCACAGCCCTCCTTTGCAGGTTTCCTGGGTACAGTGTATTACCACCCTCACAAGGGCACTACAGAGCCTAATTTATAATTTCAGCCCTCCAAGAAGTGAAAGCATTGGAATTACACCAAAGCTGAGAGTAGACCTGATAACAATACTTACACCCCTATTGGGACATGACGATACCCCTGGGGGTGCACATGCACACTAAGGACAGATGGACGTCATTTATTACTTCAGCAACTATTTGGTGCCTACTCTGGGCAGGTGATGGACTCAAAGTAGTAAATATAATTAAGTGTGGGCTCCTCTCCATGAAGCTAACTTTTGGGGGGGGGCGGTGTGAGTGTAGGAAAAGCAAGGAGATTGTGAGACAGAAATAAACCAAATAATGAGGGCTATCCAGAAAAAATACAGCCCTAATGCCTCTCTTTTTCATAGTATATGGCTGGATACTTTCCAGACAGCTCTTATATTCTTTTTAAAAACTGAATGCTTGAAATACATCTTCCTCCCAGCTTTGTTCTGGGTAAGGTGAGATGGAGAGATCCCACCCAAGCCTTCAGGAAGGATGGTGGGGTAACCTGGCTCTGCCAAACAACTGGAAAATCCCCTCCTGTGAGAAAGATGAGGGAATGAATTAAGGGCAAGGTTAATGATTATGAGCTATGGAGCTATGGAAACCTGGAGGAGGCTGGTGATAGCTCTAAGGAGTGTCTGGGAGGGACACACCTTCCAATCTGGGTGGGAAGAGATTAGGGACTGGTTTACCAAGCCCAGGAAGAAAAGGGAGTAGAAAGAGAAGCCTGCCCAGAAAAGGAAAGGGGAGATACTGAGATAGGAGAAAAGCAGTGGGAAGCTGATGAAATGGGAGGGAGACTTCTCTGATGCAGGATTTGAGGGTGCAGGTTCAAAGCCATGGGGCACTGCTGGATGGTATCAGGAGAGGTGGGGAGCATCACCTGTCATCTGGAAAATTAAGGCAAAATACTTGTGGGTAGCCATGCCAGCCAGCCAAAGTCAATATTGATGATTAAGGCAGCTCTAGCTATAAAGCTGTAGGAGAGAAAAGAAAGGCAGGGGAGAAGCTGCCAAACCTGTTTGAGCTCAAGGCTGGCTCTATTTGCCTGAGGCCTCTCCCAGAGGGGACATCTTTGTGGGGCAGATTCTCTGGTGGACACTGATCAGCTGGAACAGAAGAGGACCCTGGGAAGTAGGGTTGCTCTGACCTCCTTTCCTAAGATGGAAGGAGTCCTATGTGCAGATTTCGAGGGACACACACATACACATACTTACGAAATCATCTTATATCTTTATAGGATGTTACAATTCAAGGGGGGCAAACACCAAACATATCCATTCCCTCTCTGGGGAGGAGAGATAGGCCTTCCCCCTAGGGAGTGAAAACCCACAGAAGAGGAAGCATGAGAGGAAACCACTAACTGCTGGCCTCCAGCAGCACCTCTTGTTCCTCCCCCCTTTTTTAAGTCTCAAGCTCTGTTTTGATCCTGTCCTTGTACTCCCCCAAGTTTTTCTGGAACTGTATGTCTCTTGTTAGACCGAGGGTAATGAGGAAGAAAGAGAAGGGATGGTTGGATAGGAAGTTCAAGATGTAGAGGCTAAACTATGTCCAGTTTGGAGGACATATTCTTGGACTATTTCTCAGCAGATCATAGTTTGATAGAACTCCAAAACCAAGGTTACTGGGGAAGGAGAGAGCTACTCTTCGGTCCTCTCTACTTATTTATTTGTGTCCCATAGCACTGAATTCACTCTATTCTGTCTGATCTTCGCTTTTCACCCTTGGTAGGACCAGTTATCACCAAGCCCTAGGATTCCTGGGGCTAAAATAACCTCATCCTTCCACTCCATCTCCCAGATAACCTTCAGTAAGAAAAGGGAAAAGGGGCACAGGAAGGGGCTCATATGGGGACGGGGCTGAAGTGGATGCATTAAAGCTGTCTAAGCTACAGAGGGGGAGTGTACCACCCTCAGTGATGAGATCCCTTGGCTCACCTTTCTGTTTCACTAGCACAGGCCTGTTTTTGTCTCCCTACCCATACCCCTGCCTTACCCTTCACCACTCTCTTCCCCTAACCCCAGCTTCCACTGCCAAGTTCCTCTTCTGGACCACAGACCTAGCAACCCAGAATTTGGACTGAAATTTGGAAGGGATGCGGGAAAAGAAATAAAGGACCACTTTCCCATCCTAAAATTCCCTCTGGGCCCTCGTGGGCGTGCCCAACCTGTTGGTGTCAAGTTTCTTGTGTGAGGGTAGAAGGGGAGGATCCTCTGATTAATAAAGCGGGGAAACTGAGGTGAGAACAAAGTCCTGTGTTCAAGGAGACTGGTGAAGAAACAAGGAGGGTCCCTAGGATTCCCTCACCTTAACACTTCCCCTTATCCTCTGGGAGACTTGAGGATCTCCCCTCCGGACCCACTCTTAGATCAGGTCCCGCCCTCCTCCCGTCCCCTCCCCAGGTTCAAGGCGGGGCGGTCTGTGAGTCAGCGGCTGCCTGCTCTAGCTGGGAGGTGATCGAGCTGAAGGAGTTGGGTGTAGGATACTCTGGGCTGGTGGGGAGGACATATCTGAAGTAAGCCGGTTTGATCGGGCTTGTGTTGCTCTGAGGGGACAGTCCTAGCTTTGGGGGAGACAGTCTCGGTCTGTGAGACGCGACTTCCCTGGCCCGGGCCCCTCCCAGTTCCCCCAGCGACAGCCGCTTCCTGGTCCCCGTCGCAACTATGGCTGAAGAACAACCGCAGGTCGAATTGTTCGTGAAGGTAAGAAACACCTTCTTCCTCCTAGGCCACCCTCCGAATTTCTAAAAGGCAGCTCTCACCTTTCCCCAGCTCCAGCCTTAACTCCCCAATCCCTTCCCTCCTTATCCCCACTACCCCCCAATCCCCAACCCCTCCTGCAGTCTTTGGGATGGGGGCAGGGACTGGCTGGTTCCAGAGGGGAAAACTATTGAGGCAGACAATTGACACATATGTGGAAAATGAGAATTATAAGCTCAAACTTGAAAAGTTTGTAAAAGTGCAAATTTCCAATAGCCTAAAGGACCACAAGATAGAGAAAAGGGAGGGTTCCTGGGAGTGGAGATGATTGACTGGGGTCGGGGTAGGGGCGTACAAGCTGATGGAAGGACTCCTTAGGAGAAAAGGGGGCAGCAGGAATCCATCAGAGTTTGGGAGGGACTGAGAGAACGAACATTCAGGACGCGCTGGCCCTAGGAGAAGATCAGAGGGGTGAGGGGCGTAGTGGGGGAAACTTGGAGAAGTGTGTGTTCGTTTGGGGCCTAACAGAGATTTCAAGGGAGAAGGTATGGTAGGGAGGCCTGGGGGTGGGAGGAGGTCTACTGGGAAGAATTGATGGGGTGGAAGGAAACAGGAGAGGGAGTGGAGTTCAAGAAGCAGAGCTGGAGAGGTGATGGGTGGAGAAGCATGTCCCAGGGACTTGGGGAAGAGAGAGAAGGGGAGGTGGCAAGATGATGGGAGTTTAGCAGAGACTAACTTGAGGCTAGATGAGGAGCCAGATCAGAAGGAGGAGTGCTGGGCTAGGGCATTTAGGGTTTGGGGGTTGTAGAAGCAGGGGAGAAAAGGTTGCCCCAATTTTCCTCTCTGTGGGTGTGGACTGGGAGAGGTGGCCCCATGGCATTTGGGTATCAAAACCGCAGGCGGCGGCCTTCACTGTTTCTTCCCGGCTTCCTCACCCACTGGCGCTGCAGCTCTCCCTCTCTGGACCATGTCTCTGCCCCTCTCCCTTTGGCAGCCTCCCCTCTGTCTTCTTCTTTGTACGGTCTCCCCGCCCTCACTGTCCTGCTTCCTTTTCCTCCACTTTTCCCCCTTTTGTTCATCTCATCTTTGTGTGCTTTGCCTGTTTCTCCCTCTCCTTTCTGCTCAGCTCCTAAGGCAGCCATTCCCTCTCCCTGCTCCCAGTGCAGTGCTGGGGCCGCCCCTTTAGGTGTGGTCCCCCACCTCACTCTCACTACCGCCTCAAGGGCTATTTTTACTCTTGGGTGAGTCTGGGCTGCAGAGATTCTGGTTCTGGGTCCTGTGTGAGGAGGAAGATTATTTGGAGCCTGAGAACTTGTGTTGGGAGATCCCTGCAGGCAAGGTCTGGGAAGAGGGAGGTGGCCTTTGATGCCAGTCCTCAGCCTCACAGGTCCCTGCCCCCCCCCCCCCCCCCCCCCCCGCCCTCCTGGCCCGGAAGGAAGTTGCTGAGGCTGGAGACACCGTGAGATGAATCACCCTCAGCCTAAGGGGAGGTGTCCCTTGGGAGATGAGGTCACCACTTGCCAATTAGAGGGCACCCCCTCCGCAAGGCCCTCGACATCTTTAGTCTCTGAGCCCCTTGACTTCCTACCCAGCTTCCCAGAAACACTTGCGTGGAGGTATAGAGAACCTGAACTCTGACTTCCAAACCCTGCCCTACCTCTCCTCTCCTCAGACTCTACTCCATCCAGGAACTCAAGAATCCAGGCCTCCAGCCTACAAGTCTGGCCTCACCAAAGGCCCGCTGTAGGGTTTTTGTATATAAAGTGCTTAGAATAGCACATAGAAAACTACACTGCTGTTAGTTTTTACTCTCTAGGGTGCAGAGCCTTTATCTTTTCCACAACCCAAATGCCCTCTGCTCACCTCATGCCTGTCCTCAACTCTGGGGTACTGGAAGCGGAACTTTGCAAAAAGTGTTCCCACTGATCTGCCCTAGGTTCGATCCAGCCCCGGGGGGAGATCTGGGGAGAGCTTTTAGTGGAGAGACCAGACCGAATGTGTGTCCTGACTAGGCAGAGAGCAGCTAGGTCTGGGAGTAGAAGAAACTGAGAATGGCCTGGGGATGCGTGGGGTGCACCAGGCCTAACCTTGGGGGTGGGGATTGCTTTTCAGGCTGGCAGTGATGGGGCCAAGATTGGGAACTGCCCCTTCTCCCAGAGACTGTTCATGGTGCTCTGGCTCAAGGGAGTCACCTTCAACGTCACCACCGTTGACACTAAGAGGTGGGCCCACTTCTGTTCTTCTAAACACCCCTTGTGCTCACACATGTGCAGATACACATACTCAGCCACCCAAGTCCTTCCATCATGAGCCTTTTTCCCTTCTACCCAGAGCCCCTTTCTCTTCCCACATCCCTCCAGCTCCTCTTTCTGGTTCTCCTGACTCCCTTTTATTGTCCTAATGCCTGGTCCCTCCTCCAGGCGAACTGAGACAGTCCAGAAGCTGTGCCCAGGAGGGCAGCTCCCATTCCTGCTGTATGGCACCGAAGTCCACACAGATACCAACAAAATTGAGGAATTTCTGGAGGCAGTGTTGTCTCCCCCCAGGTACTAGGGCACTTGGAAAGGGGTGTTGGGAGGCTCTGAGAAAAAGAGAGGTTGAAAAAAAGAAAAAGAGGTGGTGATGGGGTTGTGACAGAGGAGCTGAGGCTTCTCCCAGGAAGATAACTTAATCCTGTTACTCCCATTGGCTTTCAGGTACCCCAAGCTGGCAGCTCTGAATCCTGAATCTAACACAGCTGGGCTGGACATATTTGCCAAATTTTCTGCCTACATCAAGAACTCAAACCCAGCACTAAATGATAGTGAGTCTTGTGGATCCAAGGCCTGGGTTCTAGGAGGAATAGAGAAGATCTAGAGGCACCAGAAAATTTAGGGAGATGGAACAGATGTTGGGAGACCTTCACCACTCCCACTGCCTTATTTTTGCTTAACCCCCATATTTCCTTGCATTCTCATTGGCCGTGACTTTTAAACATCTTTTTTTTTTTTTTTCTGCTAGCCTTTCTTGCCCCGCTGGGGACATTAGTTAGGTTGGCTGCTGTCCTGTTTTCTGGCAGAACAGGGCTGTGCTTAAGAACAGTGACTCTAGGTCCAGACTAACTGAGTATAAATACTCCTAGCTGTGTGACTTGGAGCAATTCATTTAACTTCTCTGTAAATCCATTTCCAGATCTATAAAATAAGGATAATAATATACCTATTTTGTGGGTTGATGTGAGAATTAAATGAGGTTTTGTATCTAAAATGTTTCAAATAACACAGAAAGCTAACTACATTAGTGTTAACTATTATTACTTAGGACTGGCCTCACTGTTAGTATTCACCCTTTCACCCCCACCCCACCCCATGGACCTTCTTGGACTATGTCAGTTTTTTAGATTTTCTTGCCAATTCCCCTCTCTCACAGATCTGGAGAAGGGGCTTCTAAAAGCCCTGAAAGTTTTAGACAATTACTTGACATCTCCCCTCCCAGAAGAAGTGGATGAGACCAGTGCTGAAGATGAGGGCATCTCTCAGAGGAAGTTTCTAGATGGCAATGAGCTCACTCTGGCTGACTGCAACCTATTGCCAAAGCTCCACATAATACAGGTGGGTGGTCATTGTGGGAGGAGTTACGGCCAGTTGGGGTGGCTTCCCATGACAACCACTCTGAAGGTTGTTTCTTTCTTGGGTGGTTTCTGTAGATGGCTCCCAATAGCAGATACCACCCTATTCCTTCTCAGTCGTCACTGCTGGCAAGACCACTGCTTGAAAAAATCACATTCCAAGATACAAGCCATGGGTGCAGGCAGATTGTCTGAGAGTATTAACATTCAAGAATGCTCTTCCTGTCTCTATCATTGCCAATCCTCAGATTAGACAGAAAGCTGTTCCTAAAATCAAAGTTTTAACTCTTTATAGCTTCAGTCTCCACTTCCTCTTGTGGAAGATGAAAACTGTTGGTTCCCATGTTTTTGTTATAACTTTAAAGCTATGGTTTTAGTTTGTGAAACATGGGCCCAATATCAGTCTGCCACAGAACTGTATTGAACTAAACACTGAAAGACAAAAGTCATATGATGAATTACACTTTGCCCCAAATGACTTGAAATCTAGCCAAATAAAAAATAGAGACAGAAGTTACTGTGGAAATTCAAGAGGAAAACTTTATGGTTTGTGAATTATACCTCAATAAAATCAAGAGGAGAAAAAGTAGCACCCATGGAATGGGGTAGTCAGAAAAAGGGCTGGTTATCAGAAAGTAGAGAAGAAGGATGAAGACATTATAAGACAGTAAGGAGTTAAGAAAGCCAATTGGAGATGTTCATATGGGAGGTAAGAATCAAAGGAAGAGAAGCCAGATAGTGGAGACTCTTAAATGCCTGGACTCACCAAGATGGCTGGACTTTATCAGGTAGGTCTTGGGATAAGAGAAAGACCACAGTATGGCTTCCCTGAGGCTAATACATATATTGGTCCCTCTGCTCTCCCCACTTTTAGGTGGTATGTAAGAAGTACCGGGGATTCTCCATCCCTGAGGCGTTCCGAGGGGTGCATCGGTACTTGCGCAATGCATATGCTCGGGAAGAGTTCTCCTCCACCTGTCCGGATGATGAGGAGATCGAGCTGGCCTATGAGCAAGTGGCCAAGGCCCTCAAATAAGCCCCTCCTGGGGCTCCCTTGCCCCCCTCCATTTTTCTCCACAAAGGTGGTTTCCACTTGGCTATCCACTGGACACACTCCAAAATGGCCAGTAGGGAGTGAATTTTGGAGCACTTGTACAGGACTAGCTGGGGGATGAAGGGAAAGAATGGGGGGTCTGGGTGAAATTTTTATTGTGGGATGGGGTGGGATGGGTAGGACATTATTTCAGTAATAAAATACAGAATAAAAAAAAGTCCTAGTGTTTTTATACAGAGGGTGCTGGAAATATGGGTAACAAGGAATGAAGGGTGAGTCAATGACCTTGAGCTCAGGGCTGAAGCCAGGAATTTAGAATAGCGGTGTTTGCTGTGATTTCCCGGTTTTTTTTGTTTTTAAGCCGCCAGTCTCGTCGTGCTGTTTTGTACTCCCTTACATTTGCGACCAGCCTTTAGGGGCTGCCAGATCTGGGTAGACCGGGGGCGGAGGGCAGCGCTCTCAAGGCGGGGCCGAGTTCAGACAAGGAGGGGCACAGTCCCTGTGGAGTGGGCGCGGCAGAGCAGGGCGGAATGGGCGTGGCCTTGAGGAGCCCCGCCCCGTCCCGCTTAGACAATGCCCCGGAGCCGCCAGACTGTCGCGCCCCCGCCCCACTGTAGCACTTGAGCTCCCCTACGCAGCGACCCCTCAAAGCCAAAGCTCCAGTCGCCGAGGCTTGAAGACTAGGACTCTTCTCCACCAACTCTGTCCTGGGGGGGAGGTAGCCAAGATCACAGAGCTGCAGGAGTGGGGGTGGCAGCTGGAGGTGAGTGGGGTGGGAGGTGCCCCCTGGATCGTGTTGGGGCCGGTGTCGGGAGGTCGGACCCTTGCTTGCACCAGACAGTGTGGGGGGCCAACATTTGGGTGCGGAGCTGAGTGGGGCAGACTTTGGGGAAGAGACCGGGAGAGCAGGGGACCGGGTCCTGGAACCCGGAGTGGCTCCCGCTCCCCGGAACCACGCCCCCATTTCCCCGCCCCTCAGATTTTCGCTTTAGACCTCTCCCAGTCCTCCGGGACTCGGTCTGGTTTATACTGGGTCGCGCTAGGGGCAGAGTGACGGGGCGGGGTAGAGGATGTTTAACTCCTTAGGCTCTAATTCCTCCCTCGCCCCTATCGCCCTTTCTCATTTCGATATCCAAGACTTCCATCCCCCCTGGCCCTCTCCCTCCAGTTGTCTCCTGTCCCATAACCCCTATGGGTACCCCACTGCACTTCGAGTCCCTACAGCAGCGAGCAACTGAGGGTTAAGGGGGCGGGGCCGTTGCATTTTTGGGGAGTGAGCGCATCCTAGCGGCTGCCAAGAGGGGCGCCGGGCAGGAACCTCACGAAGCCCCCGAATAGGGGCAACAGGTGTTTGAGATTAGGGGATCTCGGTCTTGTTCCTCGGACTTCTTCTAAAGGAGACCCATGAGGGTGCGGGTAAAGTGGGATAGGCAGGAGGAGGAGGTCTGGAGGGGGTGGGGAAGAGTGGGAGGGGCGCCTGGAGATAGCAGAAGGAAGACCCCGGCGTTCTTCACCACCCCACTACACCCTTCAATGCACGTCTCTTTTTCTCTCTCCCTCATTCTGTCTCTTCTCACAGACAGGTGAACTAAAAAGAAGCTAAGAAATCAGCGCGGCCGGAGGCAGAGTCTGTGTGGATGGGATGGGGACGCCGGGGGAGGGGCTGGGCCGCTGCTCCCATGCCCTGATCCGGGGAGTCCCGGAGAGCCTGGCGTCGGGGGAGGGTGCGGCTGGTCTCCCGGCTCTGGACCTGGCCAAAGCTCAGAGGGAGCACGGGGTGCTGGGGGGTAAACTGAGGCAGCGGTTGGGGCTGCAGCTGTTAGAATTACCTCCTGAAGAGTCGTTGCCGCTGGGACCGCTGCTTGGTGATACCGCCGTGATCCAAGGGGATACTGCCCTAATCACGCGGCCTTGGAGCCCTGCCCGCCGGCCGGAGGTAAGTACCAAGGTGGGGTTGGGGTGGAGGGAAGGGAATAACTGGACGTCCGAGACTTTAGGAAAGATTTGGAGGTGGGGAAAGAATTGGAGGTTGGAATGTCTCAGCCCCGCGCCCTCTCCTCTTGCCCTAAGGTGGATGGAGTCCGCAAAGCTCTCCAGGACCTGGGGCTCCGAATTGTGGAGGTGGGGGACGAGAACGCGACGCTGGATGGCACGGATGTTCTCTTTACCGGTGAGGCTGGGGTGCCAGCACCCCTGGGGCTTGGCACAGGGAAGCAGAGTTTGAAAGATTGGGCCATCTCGGGACTTCTTTCCAACTCATCCCCTCCTGCACTCAAACCTCTGTGGCCTTAGGCCGGGAGTTTTTCGTAGGCCTCTCCAAGTGGACTAATCACCGAGGAGCTGAGATCGTGGCAGACACGTTCCGGGTGAGGAGCAGCGGGAAGCGGATGGGGGTCTGAAGGGCCTAGCGAGGGAGGCGCTGGGGAGGAAGAGGCGGAGGGCAGCCTCTGTTTGAAGGTACCCTCCCTTGTCCCTGAGTACTTTCCCTTGTTCCCCCTAGGACTTCGCTGTTTCCACAGTGCCGGTCTCGGGTCCCTCCCACCTACGCGGCCTCTGCGGCATGGGGGGACCCCGCACTGTGGTGGCCGGTAGCAGCGACGCTGCCCAAAAGGCTGTTCGGGTGAGGAGGGGCAGGGCTGGGGTGGGGCAGATTGGGGCACAGCCCACGGAAGTAGGCTTGGCTCCCGGTCACGGTGGAGAGAATTAGCCCGAGCCCCTGCCCTCACGGAGAGGGCCATCTAGTGTGAAAACATGCAAGAGGGAAAACAAGAAAGTATAGTGGAACAGAGAGCTGGGAGACCCGGGTACAGATTCAATCGCGTCTTTCAAAAACTCCCAAAGGTGGCACCTAAGCTGCGACTTGAATAGATGGGGCCCATAGGTGGGGGGCTGGAGAAGAGGGGAAGGGGTGAAGAATTACAGGTGGAAAGAACTGCATGTGAGTCCAAGGTGGAAATTAGCAAAGCTAACTAAAGCGCTTAGAATAGCTCCTGACACATAGTGAGCACTATATGCTTGCTGTCATTATCATTCCCCCAATGTAACTGTCCCCAACTCTTAGTTGTGGTAGGGCAGCTAGGCTCAGTTGCAAGAGGTTTTGAAACTTGAACGCCTCCTCTTTCCTCTACACTAGGCAATGGCGGTGTTGACGGACCATCCCTATGCCTCCCTGACCCTCCCAGATGATGCAGCTGCTGACTGTCTCTTTCTGCGTCCTGGGTTGCCTGGTGTGCCCCCTTTCCTCCTGCACCGTGGAGGCGGGGACCTGCCCAACAGCCAGGAGGTGAGGGAAGGCAGGAGTTCCACCCCCACCACCAACAACCACAGAAAGGAGTCTCAGGGGGAAGGAGGAGTACCTTCTCTAAAAGCCCAGGTGCAGCCATTCTGAGCTGGCTGCAAGGGGGGCCTGGCTATGGCCTCAGGGTCTCACTCCTGTCTCCCCACTCCATGTCCCCCCTGCAGGCACTGCAGAAGCTTTCCGACATCACCCTGGTACCTGTGTCCTGTGCAGAACTGGAGAAGGCAGGCGCTGGGCTCAGCTCCCTCTGCCTGGTGCTCAGCACACGCCCCCACAGCTGAGGGCCTGGCCTTGGGGTCTTGGCTGGCTAGGGGTAGGGCAGCATAGGGAGTAGAAGGGAAAGGAGGGTTAGACAGAGGATGGTGAATAGTTAGTAGTGGGGAGAGCGGGAGGGCATAGTGTGGGAAAAGGGGTAGAGGCCACTGAGTTGAGTCCTCTCTCCCAGAACTAATAAAATAGAACTTGACCTATTAGACTTGGCTGTGACTAGTGTCTTGGTACAGGGACAGGGGCAGGGCTGCAACCTGAGGTTGGGGATACTGCTGGGAAGGAGGCCTCTTTCATTCGTCAAACCCTCATTAGGCACTTACTCGCTCATTGCTCAGCCCTGTCATAGGTGCTTGGGCATAAAGATGGGCAGGATAGAATTTCTCTTGTGGGGATCATGTACAGACAGAAAAGAGAGTATGAATGGATCTTGTTGAGTTTTTCTAAACGTCAGATGATTCAGAGACTAGTATATTATCAGTCCATCCCTAGTTAATAAAGAGGAACAAATGATGCTTCTAGTTACATTAATTTTTTCATTCACTCATTTGCTGAAGCTTAGCAGTGATATGAAAAGGGTGTCTCCTGATGTCAGGGGACTCACAATGCATGAACATTTCTTACAAACTGAAATACAGGAGGCTGGTACTCTGAGAGACATAAGGGAAGTTCCAGGGCATCAAAATGTATGCAGGGGGGCAAAGAGGGTCAGTAATGGCTTCTCAGAAGGCTACACTTGAACAGAATCCTGAGGATAAATAGGAATTAGCCAGGCAGATAACGGGGAGGAAGAAAAAGGGTAATCCATGAAGAAGGAACTGGCACTAGGCAAAGTCACAGAGCACTTGGGGCTTGGGGAGAATTTCTCTAAGGCTGGCATGTTGTATGCATGTGGCATGACAGAGATAAGCCTGGAGAGTAGGTAGGCAAGGTGCTGTAGCACCCTGTACCCAATGCCAAAGTCCATGGGCCCAAAGCTGAAGGTTAAGGGAAGAAATACTACAGTTCTGAAACAGTGGATGTTCAGGAGCAGGTTAGTATTTGGGAAGGATCTCTCTGGCTTCAGGGAGGAGGGCAAGGGCAGGAGGATGAAGTGGGGCTATGGGTAATCCAGGGAGAAAATGAGGACAGTGCATTCAGGTGGCAATCTGGGTGTGAAGATGTTAAAATAGACCAGCAGGAGTTGGTTCATTAGGTGGGAGTGAGAGGAAGGAGGTCTGCATGACTCCCAGTTTCTGGCTTGGGCAACTGGGTTGATCAAGAGAGAATACAGAGGAGGACTGAGTGCATGGTTTGAGAGGTGACAGTGAGTTGGGTTTTGGACATGCCATGTGCAAAATGCTTAGGGCCAATGTCTAAGGAACAATCTGGAAATCCCGTATCTGAGATCTGAGCTGGAGAGAGTTCTGGTGTCATCTACTGAGGTGAAGGCTGAGGACTGGCTGTGGATAACAACTTTCCAGAAGAAGGAGAAGGCAAATAAAGAGACAAACCTAAAGTGGTAGGGACTAGCATGGGGCTAGGGAGAAAGGAAGAGAAATCCAGAAGGAAGACACCAGCATTAAAGAAAAACGGCTTAAGGAAGGGAGCAATCAAAGGCTAAGCCAGATGAGTGCTAAATAATGTCTACCAGGTGTGACCTTCAGGATATCACTGGCAACCTTGTGGGCGCAGCGTGAAGAAGAAAATGGAAGAGATAGGTGTAGGCCCCTGGTTCAAAGTGCTTGTCTGGAGCAAAGGAGAGAGAGATGGTTGATATCTTAAGATGGTGAGACAGGGCTCAATGAAGTTTAGAGAGGACACCAGTTGGTGAAGGAGACATGGAGTAACTGAAGTAACAACAGAGTAACTGAAGGAGCAAGATGAATGGCTGAGATAGCCTGGAACCCAGGACTTCTGACTCCCAGTCTACGGCTCATTTCTATCCCATAATGCTTTCTTTTTCCAGGAAAGAGGCTGAAAGGGAGAAGGGGTTATGGAGAGCTGGGAGCCTCCAGCTAGTGAGATTTGGAGTAAGGGCTTTCCTTCAAACAACCACCGCATAGATGGTAGAGGCATCAGCAGGGACCACAGGTGATAACCGGCGGGGCTTTCTGAGGGCCATCGGATCCAGGTCTGCGTAGAGCAGGCTCTAAAAGGTGGGAGGGGAGGCAGGAGGGTCTCAGAAGTGTAACCCCTAGTGATCCAGACCTCACTTTTCTCAGGGATTCTGGCCTGTCCCATTCCCATCCGAAGCCCTTACCGGCTCCTGGTCCAGGTCCCCTGCAATATTAGGCTCCTCCTCCTTTACTGGTCTCTGGGGCTCGGCTTTCATGAGTGGAGCTATGTGGAGGGGACACAGCTGAAGGATTGAAAGAAGGTGACCAATTTGTCTGCTCCCCAGCAAGGGCTCAGACTCAGCAGTTGAGGGAATGTGCAAGTAAGAGAAGGGAAAATGGGGTGAAGTTAAGTCTCACCAGATCTGGGGAGTGGTCGAATCGGGTGCTGGGGCGAGTGCCTGTTAGGGATGTATAATAGTCTCTTGAGAGCCACCAGTCTTGTGCTTATTCTCAGCTCCAGGTCGGGCCAACCACAGCCCAGCAACTTGGAGGTTCCACCCCACATACAGTCCCTCCCACTATCTCATCCACCTCCCCCCGAACTTCCCTTCCCGAGCCAGGCCTCCACCCACCAGCCTGTGGTCTCGCCCCCAACTTATGATTTCCCCCATTCTCCAAACCACACCCCAGAGCTCCAGATCTAGTTTTTGTCTGCGCCAAGTTCTGGTCCTGCCGCTGCCCGCCACCCACCTCTGGTCACGCCCCATTAAGCCAGGCCCCGCCCCTCGCGCTCACCAGCGCTGCCACCAGACCACGCCCAATGCTCCTAGTCCCAGCACCAGTCCAGCACCCAGCAGTGGAATCAGGAGCTGGGGATACACGGACCCTGGGGGAGACAGTGGAAAGCGGTGGTGGACGCCGAGGTCAGGGGTGCAAAAACTGACGGCTACCTCTCCCGCGTAGGAATCTCCAGCCAAGGCCCCCGTCCCTGCCAGAGATGTGTGTCCTAGTTAAGTGCCCCCGTGCTCGAAGGCTTCGACCTACCCTGGCTAGGCCCCGGAGCCCTGCAGTCGACCCCGTCCCCCAGCACGTGAAGCACCGTACGGCTCTCGTCCTCGTGGCGGCCCCTGCAGATAAAGGTGCCCGAGTCCCCCGCACTCAGAAGCAGCTCCAGCCGCCGGATACCAGGGTCCAGGGTGCGTAGGCGGCCAGCAAAGGGCTGGAGTGGAGACACGGTGGGGATCTCGCTCGAAGAGGCCCACAGGATAGGGCGGCGACCTTTGGACAGGCCCTTGCAGGCTGGGAAGCTAGGCGCCCAGGCCCAGCGGATGGGATGCGAGACCCCTACGCAGGAAAGATTCACACGGTCCCCGGGGCGGCCGTCCAGAGAAACTAGAGGGGGCCGGAGGCGGTGGTTAGGACAAGTCCACGGGGCGAGACAAACCCCCTCCCTCCCGTCTCCTCTCTCTCCCCTCTCCTCTGCTCCCCCATCATCCTTGACCTTCCACACACATCCCACCCCACCCCTGTCTTCCCCTCCTCTGCCCTAATTCTTTCCTCCTCCATCCTGACTTGTCCAGGGATGGCTTACCCCCGGGGTACCCCTCTGCTGTCGACAGCAGCAGCGGTAGCAGCTGCAGAACCAGGGCCATGGCTGGGATGTAGTGGGGAAAGGAGGCCAGGGAATGAATCAGCGGCGGGAACCGGAGGGAAACAGCGCGGGG
>PVJL010018800.1:0-15168 GCA_004026885.1 Lyroderma lyra | reverse complement strand
ATTGGTAATATCACATTTTCTAAAAGGAAATAATGTTAGAAAACACAGGTTAATGTCCAATATCTGTTTTCCTTAAATTATTATAATTATCTTAGAAGTCTTAATATTGTATAAACAATTCATTCATTCTTTCATTAGACAAGTATTAATGGAAGGATATTATGTGCCAGATGCTTTCAACTCTGGTGCAGATGACAGACGTCTACAAATTAACGTTACATTGATTAGCAATATGTTTCAATTTTAAAATGTAGTGTGAAATATGAAATACAATGGGAAGTTACTATTTAATCTCAGGAACTAGAGGCAGTTGAGTAAAAAGTGATTTGAAGTAAAAAGGCAACAGCAACAGACTAGAAAACCAACAGATTCCTCAGAAGCATCTCTGTGATTCTACCGCCTGAAGCCCAGCCAGGACAGCAGGTAAAACAGGTGATCACTGTTTCTCTCCCTCCTCCCACCCATCCAAGAGAAATGGAAAGACACATGAGGTGTGATATGATATGTAATTTCTAAATATAGATGCTGGTGGTGTATGGTAACATCAACTTTCTATGTACACATTTAAAGGCACCTAGAATACATATAATGAGCTGAACATTTAGTTTCCAGAGAGTACAAGGATTAGTTCATCTATATATTATCACTTTAACACAGTTTCTATGAGTAAACAATATGCAGTAAACTACAACTGTTTAAAAGTATTATTAATAAAAACCTAAGGTTCTTTTTAAAAACATTTGTTATCTTAGTAATCCCCACACATTTTACCCTTTCCTGGAGTAACAGAGCTCCGTATCCTCTTTCCCTGAACTCGACAATGTTAGTAATAAAGCAAACTCTGTTCTTCTGATTCGTTACCCAATCCCACCCCCTAAGCTGTTTTCTGTTCTCTCTAGAGTAGTGATGTTAAATGGGGGGAAGGAAGGCTGGGGATGGCACTGGAGAAAAAGATTTGCCATGAAGGTAGTGATGTTACCAAGGACTTAGATTGGGCCTAGCAACTCTGTACATGAGATTTCATACTCTTTACATCTCCAAATTTATACCCTCCTATAAAACTGGCATCAACTCTTGGGTGGCATACATTGTTTTTTAAAATGGTATTGTTCTGCTACCTTCATACATATACAATAGACTCTCGGTTCACTGGAACTCAAGTAACCAGCACTCACAAGCAGCTGGCTGCTTGAGATTTTGCCAGTTGCTTGAGAGTGTGGGTCAATTGAGTTCCAGTTAGCAGTCTACTTACATTTATGTGCCATCTACCAATCCCCATAGGTGCAAGTTAACTGAGAGTCTACTGTATTAGGCATAGGCCAGTGAAGTACAAGTACAGGTAAGAAGGCAATCGGCCTACATAATGCACAACGTACTATATCACACGTCCTACATGCGAACTCTTCAGTTATCCTGCCTCTATCACTATTTTTTCTCCTATGGCACAGCTTTCTCCTCTTCCCTATGATTGCTTCCTCTGACATTTCTGTGCCAGTGACTGTTGGTGTCTACCCAACAGCCTTTGTCAGCCAGGGCAGGAATTTGTGAACCCACCCTGGCCAATGGGACCTCAGTAGAAGTCAGCTAAGAGCATCTGTGAGAGGTTTTCCTCTGACATCAACAAAGATTCACAGGAGGCAACACTGCCTCTTCTTTGCTGGACATGGTCATGTCTGCAAATGACATCTGGAACTCCTGCATTCATCTTGCAACTATCACGGAAGAAATCACCAATATGCTGAGGATGGCTGGGTCCGCCATGACACTGTTCAGCTGCATAACCAACCTTGGAGATGCCTTGACTCTGAACTTTGTGTCATGTGAAATAAAAAATGTTCTTATTGTTTGAGCCACTTGTACTTGATATTCTGTAACTTACAGTGAAGAACATCGTGACGTAATTTGGTTCCCTCTCATGTTCATCGAATGTGTGGATTTTCCTCTCTTCCTTCAGTCATTGAGTGTTCATTAAATGGTTACGTGCTAGAAATTTGGCTAGATGTTATGGAAGCAGAATAGAGTAAAATGTTGCTTTGTTCTAGAAGCTTTGGCTCAGGGTAAATATACAAATAGACCACTGCAAGTATGGAGCAGAGCTAGGAGTTAAGTCTGTGGAGTGTTTGGTGAAAATGTATACAGGGTGACATTTCAGGCAGTGGTTTCCACCTTACTTCCTTTTGCTGTTTTCTTTTTTCCTACATTTTCCTACTACGAAGAGCAGTAGTAACCAAAACATGCAAAATTGTGATACATGTAAAAATACCTTCCTATATGGGAAATTTCACGGAGCTCATTTTTAAACTCTAATGTGGAAATGAGTTTTGGTTCAATTAACTATCATGCTTATGAAACCAAAGATTGATATGTACAGAGTTAGAACTTCATAAAAGGTTTGGCCCCCCAAAAAGCAGGGAGTCAAGAAATTTGCCTTCCATATCTTTGAAAATATTTTAGCAGTGTTTTAAATTTTAAGTGGATTTTCAAAAAATTTAAAATTTTAAAAATATAACTCTGCTGCACAGTAACAAGTGACATAATCATATACTGTTAATAACAAGCAAGATTAGAAATAGTTACACAAAGAAAAATGCAGAGAAAAAAAGACCGTGTGACAAGATTTATATGGGTTGATGGCACTATTGGTGATATATTTTTCTCTATTTGTCAAATTGTCTTCAATGTGATTGTATATTTTGAAATACTAAAAGAAACATGAGCATGTCCATACATACAGCTACTTCTGGGACTATTTAACATTATTACTATAAAAATAAATATAAACATTTTAGCTTATTTCTCAATTTGGCAGAAAGTTTCTTATCTTAAAGAATGGTGGGAAAGTATGTCTCCTTTAAAGAAAATATTAGGAAAGGGTACATAATTATTCTTCAAAGAATTGCTAATATACACTAGAAATATCATCTGTTTTCTTTTAACTTTATTACCTTTTAATTTATTTTTTCAAACACTGCTTTTAGCTTACTGTTCCTAAACCCTACAAAAAGTTGTATTTGCTTCATTAAAAAGTAAAAATTGTGAATCATCATTTCTCTGCACTGAGGTGACCCTATTTATCAGTTTAAAAATAAGCTGGTTTTTGCATCTGGCTATAAGATATATAGCTATATCACTTCAAAACCTTTAAAGTAAGTTAAAATATATTTAAAATTTGGCTACCACTTATGATGTTAATCTTATGGTATAATAATCAGTCACTCCAATCAACCACATTTTTTATGATTTGGTGAAATTATAATAAAAACAGATATGGTGTTCAATTGCCAAAACTGGTTATATACTGACAACATTCTAGTATTATTTTAGGAATGTCACTTCCAAAGTAGAAGAAATTTGTCTGGGTTTTGTTCTAACCCAGCTGTTTATAATAGGTTTTGTTATCTACTGCTGTGTATCACATCACACCAAACTTAGCTCCTTACAACAGGAAACATTTATTATTTCATAGTTTCTGTAGATCAGGAATCTAGGAGCAGCTTAGCTGGATGGTTCAGGCTATGACCTCTCCCTAGGCTGTAAGCAGGATGAGGCTGTAGTTACCTGAGGCTTGACAGGTTCTAGGATCTGCTTCCAAGCACACTCATGGGAATATTAAAAGGTTTCAACTCCTCCCCATTTCTGGGGCCTTTCCACAGGTTTGTTCATGATGAGGCCTCTCCAGAAGTGAGTGATCCAGAAGAGCGAACCCAAGACAAAATCTGCCGTCTTTTATAATTTAATCTCAAAAATGACACATCATTACTTCTACTATTTCATTGGTACAGTATGAAAGGAGACTACGCAAAGATGTGAATGGGAGAAGGCCGGCAACACTGAAGGGCCATCATAGAGGCTGGCTTCCACAAAACCCTTTTTTCTTCGCCAACACGTCTGAGAGACAACATCCTTCCCTAGGTAACAACGGCTCCTTACAGCTATAATTCTGAACTGAGAGTCTGATATATTCAATTGCAGGTAGAGTGAGAAAAAGGTGGAAAGGAAATTTGCATATTATTATGAAAAAGTCTAACATACAGTTTTTATTTACCTCCCCACCTCACAAATGTCATTTTTCCTACTGTCATCATTTCCACACCACTCCTCTCCACTCACTCTTCAGAGCCACTCCTCTAGCCCTTATACACGGATTGAGCGTTTGAGAGATTAAGGGTTAACATACATGCATACATATATAATACACACATATGTTTTGAATAGGCTGACCAGACGTACCATTTTAAACAGGACAGAAAACAACAGCACTGTCCCATTTCAAACGGTACATCTGGTCAGCCTACTGACACTGAATTTAGCCCAGTGAGACTAGGCTGACAAGACATACCATTTGAAAAGGGACAGTACTGTGGTTTTCTGTCCTATTTAAAATGGTACGTCTGGTCAGCCTAGCTTTGATGGTTAAATAATTCTGGCTCCTTTAAAAAGTCAAGTAGGTCAAATATGCCATGATGTGAAGTTAATGGGACCTTAGTAAGAAATTACAATCAGCTGGATGAATGCCACACTCTTACAGATATCAAGTATAAAAAGCAGCTTCAAACTCTGTTAAGAAGTAGAGACAAGAAAAAGAGAAGGTAGAAAAAGATAAAGACTTGAATATAGGCTTGGAAGATAATAGGTGGTGTAGGATTTAAAGGAATTTTTAAAACCCCAATTTTAGCAAATTTTAGTTTTTACTTACAACTACGTAACAGCTAAAACTAAGCCGAATAGAGTCATGCAAAACTCCAGAGGGGGTCTGGAATGCTTTTGTAATGAAGAAAATAAATTATTTGGAGTCAGAGCATTACAAAATATACTTTTTGTATCTAGAAATTTTCCACTAGCTTTTTATAATATTGTAACCATAATTGTAGTTTCATTCTACCTACAATTTTGCATGCTGTTTGTCTGATCAAACATTAATACTAATATTAATACTAAGAAGAAAACACTGAATGAATATCCTCCCATTAATCTCAATATATTCCATTTTTAGGAAATCATCAAAAAAGAAATCACATTATTTGGAGGTAAATCCTCTATTTTCACTGATATCCAGGAAGTGAATGGTGATTTCTTTTATTACTTACCAGATAACAATTCCCTTCCCTTCTGAGAAATCTATGCAAGCAATCTCTTTGGAGATCTTCTGGGTTCCATCCTCTAAGTATTGTGAAATACTGAAATTATAGTGGGAATTCCATGTGGAAGCCAGATTATAGCAAAAATTTGGAATGAAATCCCTAAGACAGATTCTATTTATGAACTATTTTCATTTAGCCTCAGACTCAATAAAAGGGGACGTATGGAAGGGCTATCTGTGGGTACCTGCCTTGAAAATGTAGCTGTATGTTGTCCCTCAAAGCTCTTTTGCACCACCTTTTGAAATACTCATGTTACAATCTGTTTGCCATAATGTCCCCTGACATAAAAAAGAAGAAATTACTAAGTATATTCATGTAGCTTTCCCATGATAACCAACTTCTGATTTAAAACACGGCCTCAGTTACCTCAGTCCACATGTATTAAGCAATAGTCCTAATGTGAACCTACCTGGAAAACCAAAATCCATATATTAAGGAAATAATTTTAATATACTAATTCTAAATAATTCTAAGCATGACAATAGTTTTTTTCTTAATTTAATTTTATTTTTTGTCTCTAATAGTTTCACTGTTTTATAAACCAAATGAAACATAACCATAGGATAATCTCTTATTGTTTCTGTTTTGAATTTCTTCAACACTCTTTCAAGAATTATTTAGTGAAGGTGCATAGTATAGTGGTTAACATGGACTTTGGATTCAGACAGATCGAGACTGAAAGTTTGGTTCCACCATTAACGTAACGTCAGGTATCCTAAGTTCCACTCCCTTTCTCTGTTTAACAGGGAGACTAATACTTACCCTAATGGTAGCACAATCAGAACGAGGTAGTGCATCTGGAGTATACTGCACAGAGCCAGGCACGTAGTAACTACTTAATAAATGGTAGCTATTATTTTATACATATGAGTATATATATATATATATATGCACGTTGAAAAATCTGGAAAATAGGGTTCCCTGGTGGTGTAGTGGCCAGGCTTCGGCACTCTCACCACTGTGGCCTGGGTTCAATCCCTGCTCAAGGAACCAACCCAAAAACTTTTTTAAAAATCTGGAAAACAAAGGAAAATACCCTTAATTTTATCACCCTGGTAACACAAATGTGTCTCTCTTTGTAATTTATGTCCACATAAAAACTTATTTTTGTATTATTATAAGTGTATACAGTCTTGTCCTTTTTTACATTATAATCACTTTTCCATGTTACCTAATATAGAACTCATAATTATCTTTTTAATTTGTTGAATGAAATTCCATTAAGGAAACTACTGTGATTTAACCTCCACGCTCCTGCAAATATTTGGGGGGTTTTGATTACAAATAATGCTACATTAACATTTTCACGACTGTCGTTTTTCATTCTGTGGAAGTATTTCCTCAGGATGAATTCCCAAAGCATGCTTTCTGGAGTAACTGTGGATTCCTTCGTGACTTAGATTAGTTTTACTAAACTACTTTCCACAAATTTATACAATTTATAGTGCCTTGACATCATTATGTCCTCTCCAGCCTTCAGTGTTAATACTGTAATCTTTCAATTATTGAATATTTCCCATGTGCCAAGAACTGGTGTAAGTGCTTCATATATGTTATCTCATCATCCTCACAATAAATCCCTAAAGTAACTACTTTTAGTTATCCTCTTTTTGCAGATGAGGAAGCTAAGGTTCACAAAGTTTAAAGGCCATGCCCAATGTCACGCAGCAACTAAGTGGTAGAATTTGAACTCAAACTCAGATCTTGTCTAACACCACAGGTGCTCTTAGCCACATAGCTATGTTCCTGCCTTATTCTTTTTTCCTCAAGTAATAATGGGTGGGAAAAGATATATTCACTAATGTTCTAATATGCAGCTCTTGATTATTAGCGAACAATCATTTTTACATGTTTGTTAAACTATATATTCTCATTGTGTTATTTGTTCATATTATTTAGCAACTTCTGTAAAATGGTAGGGGCAATTTTGTTCCCTATGTACTTTTTACTAATCGGGTGCGTCGGCACAACCTTCTCAAGAGGTCCAGGCCCCTTCTTTATGACTTCACTGAGCTGTCAGTTTATAGAAAAGGTGCTCCTTCTCTTTCTCTTCCTGCTCAATGTGGGCTGAATACAAATATGTTCTAGAAAGTTATCAGGTCTGTATCTTTTCAACATTACTCACTCATATGATATGGCCCCTGGCAGGTTTAGAACACCCCATTATGAGTAAGAGTGAAGACCCAATGTACCCTGAGGGGTGACAGACTGAAATAATTTCTTAGCTGAACCAATTTACCAAGGTCCTTGAGAACTAATCAATATCTCATTTGTCCCATTCTCTCCTTTCTCTTTCCATCCTCAAATGTCTCTTAGCTAATGAAAATAAAAACTGAAATGTATATGTTTTTGTGAATTTGTGATGTGAACTTGCCATCATTCAAAACTTATCTCCCATAATGTATAGAAACATCATTAAAACCTCGCCTATGCTTTACTAAGCAAAACCAAATATACCTAATAAATCTAAACTATTTGAAAATATGCTCCATTACCTGCATTATGTCTTGCAATATATCCAACTGCCCAGGCTACAGCCTCCTTGACTCCAGGGTCAAAATCTTCAAGCATATCACCAGCGTGTCCAGTGCACCACAATCAACTACTGCCTGAGCTAGTTGAGGAGAATGTTTAGCAACAGCTCGTAACACAAATGCAGCTGCTTTCTTGTAAAAACGCTGCAAGGATAAAATAGATAAAACTCAGAGTGAGTTGTGAGCACTTAATATAACTAAACGTTAAAATAGATCAAAACCAATGTAAAAATGACGTTACTATATAATAAAGCTCAACAGCATTTAAATACAAAAGATAAAAAATATCCTGCAAAATCATTTTGATTTTTTCATGTTCCCCATTACTTTTGTTCAGTACCTGAACTAAAACAATGTAAGTTTTATATTACATTGCAAATGTCTTATTCTAAAACATCATTTATAAAATAAAATGTTTCCTACATATTATGTTTTCCTATGAATTCATAAATAATGAGATTTTATGTATCTGCATTGCACTGAAAAGTATTTGTTTGATCCATGGGAACTCTTAAGACTGTTCACATGTGCAACTAAACTGTCAACTGACAAATTTCTTTCCTTTACTTGCCCTCTAGCTCTAAGCATGATAGGCCTTCCATGACCTCAACTAATCTTTCTGGTGTCCTAAGTTATCCTGAAATAACAACCGTGTTTTTAGATACATTTACTAATCACTGGGCAGACATAAAGGCAAAACATTCATGACACATTTTAAAACTTATCCTGGCAAATTAACTAGCCAAACAATGGGATATGTTATTTATCCCTTTTTAGAAATGCTTTTTTAAAAAGGTAAATACAAACATCTTACCATTACATGAATTTTAAGTAATGCTTCATACTTATAATAGTCCATATATATAAATTTATTAGACTAAGAAATAAAATAATAATAAAACAATTTTCTTCATATAGCTGAAAAATATTTAAGTATTTAGCTATAACACTCATTGCAGTTTTATGGTCTCCTACCTCTTCCTTTTATTAATAGAACCCAGTTAATCCCCTATTTCAGATTCTAAGTTTCTGTATCTTTATAGTGACTACCAAAAAGTGACTGAGTGACTATAGCACCTGTTTTAAAAGCATTTTGTTTACATAGATTAAATGTTAAGCTATAATAAAAATTACAGAAGAGAGAAAATATATCAAGTATATCTTTACATATGTGGGCTGACAATTAAGTTCATGAACTTGCCACCGTGCACTTACACTGGCAGCACTGTACAGACAATTCGGTAAGATTTCATAGCCTTGGTGTGTCTGTATCTCACAGCTGTGTCCGTGTCTACGTGTAGCAGTGTCTTGCTGGGTGGTGTTCATTATTGTTGTTGCGTGATTTTGTGTGTCATCTTGAGAATGTCAGAACTTAAATTAGAGCGATGCACAAACATTAAATTTTGTGTTAAACTTGGCAAGAGTGGAAGTGAAACCAGGGACATGTTAGTCCAAGTTTATGAGGGTAATGCCATGAGGAAAACAGCAGTGTACAAGTGGATTAAACATTTTTTTCTGAGGGGAGAGAAAGTGTCGCTGATGGAGAAAGGTCAAGGCAGACAGTAACAAGCAGAACTGATTAAAGCATTGCAAAAATTAATCGAATTGTGTATCAAAATCATCAGCTGATTATGAGAAGCATGGCAGACCCAGTAAACATCGAAAGAGAAACAGTTAGGAAAATCTTAACTGAAAATCTTGGCATGAGAAAGGTGTGTGCAAAAATGGTCCTGAAGGAGCTCAACGATAAACAAAAGCAAAGGAGAGTCAAAGTTTGCCAAGACCTTTTGGAGAGGCAAGATGATGCTCTGGGCCATGTTATCACTGGTGATGAAACATGGAAATACAACCCTGAAACAAAGCATCAAAGTGCACAATGGAAGTCAGCCAATTCTCCATGACCAAAAAAGTTCTGTCAGTCCAAATCAAGAATCAAAACAATGTTGCTAACCTTTTCTATATCAGAGGGATTGTCCATTATGAATTTGTACCAACTGGACAAATAGTAAACCAAGTTCACCATTTAGAAGTGCTGAAAAGGCTGCGTGAAAAAGTTAGACGAAAACGACCTGAACTTTTCTCCAACAACTCATGGCTCTTGCATCACGATAATGCACTAGCTCACACGGCACTGTCTGTGAAGGTGTTTATAGCCAGTACACAAATAACTATATTGGAACACCTTCTCTACTCACCTGATCTGGCCCCCAATGACTTTTTTCTTCACCTGAAGATAAAGGAAATATTGAAAGGAAAGCATTTTGATGACGTTCAGGACATCAAGGGTAACATGATGAAAGCTCTGATGGCCATTCCAGAAAAAGAGTTCCAAAATTGCTTTGAAAGGTGGACTAGGTGCTGGTTGTCAGTGCACAGCTTCCCAAGGGGAGTACTTCAAAGGTGACCGTAGTGTTTTTCAGCAATGAGGTATGTAGCACTTTTTCTAGGATGAGTATGTGAACTTAATTGTCAGACCTTGTATCTCAAAACCTGGTTTATACTGACAATACAAAGGGCACCCCCCAAAAAAAACCAGAATTATCTTCTGGAGGGTGGGCCCCTTGTAGTACAGGCTTCCCCTGCTAGGTGAGTGTTCTAGGAACCCACCTGCATCAGTGTACCAGCTGGTATTGTTGTGAGAGGCTGCGTTCAACTTTAGTGAATTTTTTTGGAGACTCTCTTAACGCATTTGCACATTTCATGATGGGTATTTTATACAAACAACATGTGGCCACAAGGCACCTGCCCACACCATGCTGTGTGTTCAGCAGTTTTTGACCAAAAATGGCATAACTCTCAGGCCCCACTCTCCCAATTCACCAAATCTTGCCCCAGGTGACTTTCTTGTTTGCTTGTTTCCCTGGATGAAAAAAATCAAATGTTTTGCCAATATGGAAAAGGTGAAACAGAAAATAGCAGAAGCACTAAAAGTCATCAAAATCGATGAGTTCAAAAACTGTTTTGAGCAATGGAAAAAAAACATCTCCATAGGTGTATTGCATCAGAGAATACTCTAAAAGTGACTGAGTTCTAGCCACAGCAATCAGGCAAGAGAAAGGAATAAAAGGTATCCAAAGAGGGAAAGAAGAGGTCTAAAAGTGACTGAAGTTTAAATATGTAAAAATAAATATATATATTTTATAAATAAATTCCAGGTTTTTGGGAGTCCCCCCTCATGTAAGAAATATGTTGGGAATTCCCTGATGGTGTAGTGGCTTAAGGATTCGGCGCTGGTGCTGTCAGCACTGCGGCCTGGGTTCGATTCCCAGTCAGGGAGCTACCCACATACCAAAAAGCAAAAAAAAAAAAAAAATAATAATAATAATAATTCATATATTATATTCTGACATCTTTAAAACAATTCTGTCCACTCTATACAGACTGATAAAATCATGTGAAACTATTTCTGAAATTTAACTTACAGGACAAGTCTTTACAATTCTCTCTCCTCCAACTTTATTGCTTTGAGTTCTTTTCTATTTTTCTACTTCCCCATACTGCTACTAATACATACATTGCAGGCCAAAAACAGAAACAACCTCACTGATCCTATCCACAATCATTTATTCAAAAAACAGATCAGGGGTTGCCAAGTGGCAACAAATAGGACTACACACACAAGTTAAGGCAGCTCCTCCTCTCAAGAAACTAATAATCTAGTGGAAGAGATTATAAAATAGCCTCAAAATAATCACAATTCTTTCCTTTAATTCCTTTTAATGCAACGTAGGCCTAATTACTTTGATTTTGCATCCCAACTGCATATATAAATCAAGAAGGAAGTGTCCAACATCTCCAAAGACAAAGACATTACCCATTCACTCTCATATTACAAGGTTAATCTATTGTGGCATGTATCAGAATTTCATTCCTTTTTAAGATGAATAATATTCCAATGTAGGTATATGTCACAGTTTGTTTATTCAACTGCTGATGGGCACTTTAGGTTGCTTCCACCTTTTGGTGTTTGTGAATAATGCTGCTGCAAACATTGGTGTATAAGTATCTGCTTGAGTCCCTGCTTTCAATTTTTTTGAATATATATCTTGGGTGGAACTGCTATTCCCAGTGGTAATACTATATTTAAAGTATTAAGGAACCACCAAACTGCTTTTCACATCCCCAACAAGCAGCAAAGCACAAGGGTACCAATTTCTGCACATTCTCACCAACACTCATTTTTTGTTGGTGTTTTTTATAATAGCCATCCTAATGGATGTGAAGTGCTATCTCACTGTGGTTTGATTTGCATTCCCCTAGTGACCTTTGATATTAAGCATCTTTTCATTTGCTTATTGGCCATTTGCATAACTTCTTTGGAGAAATGTATATTCACATTCTTTGGCCATTTTTGAATCAGGTTGTTTGTTTGCATTTGTGTTGTTCTTGTTGAATTTTAGAAGTTCTCTATATATTCTGGATATTAATCTCTTATCAGATATATGCTTAGCAAATATATTCTATGAGCTGTCTTTTTACTCTCTTGATAATGTCCTTTGATGCCCTACATAGTATTTTTAGACTTAAAAATGAAGTGATTTCTATCATATATATTTTTTACTTTCCAATTTTATTTAAAATTACCACAAACTTATATGTTAAAGATTTATTATTCTAAATTTTGCAAAGTGTTAAAAATTTAAATTTCAATAATGTGTTTCATTTTTATCTAAAACTACTTTCTATGTGAATATTTACTATGAAATTGCCACTATAGTTTATTCAAGTTTTGGAAGAAACAATTTTTGCATACAATTAAACAATACATAGCAAAGAATTCACTTTTGACTGTCAGTGTTGTCCTCTGACTCAGGCATTCAGTTTGGGGTCCAATGAGATTGTAAAATTTCATGCTTTAGAAATAGAAGGAATCACCTGCCCTGCTTGCTACACGGCTGCCTGTGTTGACAGACAGCAGCCTGAGGTAATTAAAAGCATGTATCTGGAGGAAGCTGATTGGGTTCAAATCTGGGCTCTGCCACTTCCCAGCTGTGGGACTCAGCAAGGTTACTTAACATCTCTCTGTCTCGGTTTCCTCATATGTGAAAGGGTGGCAATTGTAGGACTACCTCATAAAATTGTTGTAAGAATTACAATGAGTTAAAATTTCTAAAGTGCTAGAAAGGTGAATTGGGACAAAATAAATATAAATGCTTGATAAATAAAAGTGCTCACTAGAGGAATCAATTCCTTACATTGATTCCCGATATTCCTGTATTTTTCATCGACATTCCATTATTGTTAATGTATATGACTCACCAATTAATCAACACCTTCCATTCTCATGAATAAATCTTTAAGGTTCTATGGCCCTATAGACTGAGGCTTTTCTACCATATTTGAGAATTACTATGAAATGAATAATTCACGCACCATTAATTCAAGAAATATCTATTAAGAATATACATGGTACTGAAAATACAATTGTCCTTGACATCAACAAACTTATAAAGGGGTTGAGACAGGTAAACAAATGCAACATATTATGATGTATGCAACTAAAGGAGAAGTAGAGTGTGCTCTGCAAACATACAATAGAGCATTTAACCCAGACTTTGAAGGACACAGGAAAGGCAAGCCAGAGGAAGTGACATCTAATTTGAGATCTGAAGGCTTTTAGGTAGACTACCTGCAGAAAAATTGGAGGTGGAGGAAGTCTCCAGAGAGGGGAAGGATTGGAGAGTATTCCAAAGAGAAGGAACTATAGAAATGAAGCTCAGAAACAAAAAGTTTGATACGGTGACAAAACTGAGAACACAGTATGACTACTGTACAAGAGGGGGAGAGAGGAGGTTGGAAAAACAAGGCTAAGAGATTAACAGAGATGAAAGACCTGAAAGTTCCAATAAACTATTTTAAGTGTATTGACCTCCATCTAAATATTAATATTGGTGCAGTGACAGAATCAAATTTTCACTTTGTAAAGGAGAATCACTCTAATTATACTAGGAGGAAAGCATGAAGAGAGACAAGATGGGAGGCAGGAAGACCACTGAAGAAGTTATTGCAGGAACCTACACTGGATGTGAAGATAACCTGGAGAACAGCAATGGCAAAAGGGAAAGAGAAAAGTGAAAGGTCTAAGGAGATATTTAGGAGCCAAAGTGATTAGTGTGAAGAAGATGGAGGAATCAGTGACACTTCCAGGCTCGGATAAGGGATGTATGATTGTTGCCAACTATTGAAGAAGCCATGATAAATTCATACTGGCCTGAGACATAAAGTTGAGGGTGACATAGCAAAAGACAAAGCTGGAGAGCTTGGTTGGAGCCACATCACATTTCGCTATAGGTCAAATTAAGGATTTGTGATGTCATTCTAAGTGAAATGGGAAGCCATGGGAGCTTTATTGTTTACACCACTTACTCTCAGGGAAGTAAGGAAATGAAAATGAAGACTTTGAATAATTCCCAGGTCCACCATGTATGGCTGGGTAGGCTGTGTCCTGCACAAATCCAGGGCATGCCACTCATAAAGATCATGATACAAATGGAGCTCCTAAAGCTATGCAAAGCACAGCAGCCATCCCTGACATAGCAAGTTATGTGATTGTCTACTTTGTTTTAGGTGAATAAATGCCTTATCTCCTCACTAAAATAATAATCTTCTCTTGAGCAGAGTTTATGTTTTATATTTCTTTTCCATTTCTCAAATTACCTAGCACGGTTCTGAATGCACAGCTAGCTCTTGTTGAAAAACTTGTGGTCTTTGCTCTAGAAACCACCATTTACTTTAATTTTACTACTCTAAGCACTACATATTCTATCACTAAGTTCAATTGCACTTATCAACTTTAATAGGTTTAAAATTTTTTATTTCGATAATAAGGTGTTACATTTTCATGACTCATGACTATACTCTTACTGATAAATTTTACGTGTTCTCATTTTCCTTCACTGGTCATTTTTTACTTGAAAATATGTAAGTGTTCTTCCCTGGCTTTTTTTTTTAGAATAAGAATTTTCAGGTTTTGATTTTATTTCTTCCAGCCTATATGATTATATACCTCTGGTCACTATTTCTGCATTTGATTAAGAAATCATAAATTTTGGGACCACGTATTTATTTGTTTTCTTTTCTGTGAAATACTTTTTAATTATCATAAATATTAAGTGAATTATGATTTTAGATGTTATATCCCTTACAACAATGATTCAAGAAACTCTTATGGTCAAGAATAATCTACTTTCTTCTTTTAAATTTATTCTCATTAACTGTAGTATCTTCTGAATTTTGTTTGGTGATTCACTGTTAACTCAGTTGCTTATGAGTAAAAGGCTACCACACCTGAAATGTCATTTTTGAGTGGGCAGGGGTGAGAAGAAGATGGGACCGAGACCACTGACTCACTGAGCAACTAGCAACTTTTGAGGGCAAGGAAGCACCATTTGTATGTATGTATGCATAAATTTAACATACACATATATGAGTATAGCATTTGCCATTTACCAATAAAAACAGGCCGATTGCCAAGTGTAGAATGCATACCAAAT
>PVJL010018799.1:0-15174 GCA_004026885.1 Lyroderma lyra | reverse complement strand
AAAAAAACAAAAAAAGCTAATGTATCAATATTTATACCAAACAAAATAGACTTTAAAACAAAGGCTATAACAAGAGACAAAGAAAGACTCAGTAATCCTATTTTGGGGTATTTATACAAAAAAACCAAAATACTACTTCAAGGGGATGTATGCATCCATATGTTCATTTCAGCAGTATTTACAATAGCCAAAATGTGGAAACAGTCACATTGTCTGTCAA
This sequence comes from Lyroderma lyra, assembly GCA_004026885.1. Classification (NCBI taxonomy): domain Eukaryota; kingdom Metazoa; phylum Chordata; class Mammalia; order Chiroptera; family Megadermatidae; genus Lyroderma; species Lyroderma lyra. The sequence continues at coordinate 14,954 of PVJL010018799.1, read as the reverse complement.
TGATGAATGGATAAAAACTAAGTGGTACATATATACAATGGAATAGTGCTCAGCCTTGGATGTGAATGAAATCAGCCATCTGCAGCAGCATAGATACATCTAGAGGGTATTTTGCTGAGTGGAGTGTGTCAGACAGAGAAAGACAGAAGCAATTGATTTTACTTACATGTGAAACCTAAAGAACAAAATAAAGAAACAAATAAAACAGAAACAAACTTAGATATAGAAAATATTTTGATGGTTGCTAGATGGGAGGAGATTTAGGGGAATGGGAGAAAAAGGGAAGGGATTAAGAAATACAAATTGGTTGTTACACAGAAGTCATGGGGTTGCAGGCTACAGCATAAGAAATAGTCAATAATATTGTAATAACTATGTATAGTGTCAGATGGGTACAAGATTTATAGGGGTGATAGGTGGGGGGGTGCTGGGGAACTCAGTATAAAAGCTGAAGAGATTAAAAAGTACAAATTGCAGTTAATAATAATCATGGTGATATAATGTAACATGTAGAGGATATAGTCAATAATATAGTAATAACTTGCATAGTGCCAGGTGGGTATTAAACTAGTCAGGGGGATAATTTTTTAAATGATAGAAATGCTAACCATTATACTGTACACCTGAAATTAATATAAAATAATATTAAATATCAATAAAGTATAAAAATAAATAAAATATGAATGAGAAAAATAAAAAAATAAAAAGTATCTTACAGTTACATTTGGAAAGTATAAAACATTATAACAGTAAATTACAAGGTACAGACTGCAAGTAGTGTTTGGAAGACATGAATTCGCATGTCTAGCAGAATGTTATAATTCAATAAAAATAGAGAACATGGAATCTTGAAATATATTTTTCCAGTAGTTCATTTCTTTCTAAAATATTTTAGGAATACTGTGAATCCATTTGTTTCTTGTATCATTGAGTCCCACACTGTGTGAAAGGCAGAATGGCTTCTGGACTGATTATTCAATTAACAAAGTAGCTTACTTCCAAAGCCATTGATTTGGGAAGAAGATGCAATTTACTCTAAATCTCGTATACCTGCAACTGATAATAGTTTAAACATATAAAAGTGATTGGTTAAAAAAATCAAAACAATATTTTATTTTCTTTTTTTATTCTTAGACTTTCTGGGGTGACATTGGTTAATAAGAACTACATAGGTTCCATGTGTATAATTCCACAGTGCATCATCTATGTTGCATTATGTGTTTAACACCCAGTGTCAGTTCTCTTTCAACCACCATATATTTGGCTCCTCCTCCCTTCTCTCCAAAACCTTTCCTCTTCTTCCACCTAACCCCCTGACCTCCAGATAACCACTAAACTATTAATTGTGTTCTTGTGTTTCTTTTTCTTTGTTGTTTTCAGTTTTATATTCCACATATCAGTGAAGTCTTATGGTTCTTCGTTTTTCCTGTCTGGCTTATTTGGCTTAGGATGATGATCTCAAGGTTCTTCCATTTTGTTGCACATGTCAGTATTTCATCTCTTCTTATAGCTGAATAATATTCCATTGTGTATATGTACCACAGCTCCTTTATCAAGTCATCTATCAAAGGGCATTTTGATTGCTTCCATGTCTTGGCCACCATGAACCATGCTGCGATGAACATTGGGGTACATAAATCTTTGCAGACTAAGGTTTTCAAATATTTTGGGTAGATGCCAAGAAGTGGAGATCTACTGGTCATATCATAACTCTATTCCCAGTTTTTTGAGGAACAGCTACACTCTCCTCCATTGTGGTTGTACCAATTTACATTTTCACCAGCTGAGTGCAAGAGTTCCTTTTTCTCCACAGCCTCTCCAGCACTTGTTATTTCCGGACTTATTAATAATAGCCATTCTAACAGGTTTGGAATGGTATCTCATTGTGGCTTTGATTTGCATTTTCCAAATAATTAATAAGGATGAATACTTTTTCATGTCTCTTAGCCATTTGTATATCTTTGTGGGAGAAGGTCTTCTGCCCACTTTTTAATTTTTCTTTTTTGTTGTTGAGTTATACTAGTTCTTTATATATTTTAGATATTAGACCCCTATCACGTGCTTTGTTTGCAAATATTTTCTCCCTTTTAATTGGCTGTTTCTTTGCTTTGTTGATGGTTTCTTTTGCTATGCAGAAGCTTTTTAGTTTGATATAGTCCCATTCATTTTATGTTTGCTTTTATTCCCCTTGCCTTTGAGGTCATGTTCATGAAGTTTTCCTTGAGCACAAGGTCTATAAATTTAGTACCAGTTTTCTTCTCTACAGTTTATTGTTTTGGGTCTTATGTGGAGGTCTTTAATCCATTTTGAATTAATTTTAGTATATGGTGACAGTTAACAGCTCAGATTCATTTTTTGCATATGCCATTCCAGTTTTCCCAACACCATCTATTGAAGAGGCTTTCTTTTCCCTATAGCATATTTTATGCTTCTTTATCAAGAATTGTTTGTCCATATGTTTGTGGATTTATTTCTGTGTCTTCAATTTTGTTCCATTGGTCGGTGTGTCTGTAGTTCTGCCAGCACAAATGTTTTGATTATTAATGTTTTGTAGTATAAATTGAAATCATGGAGCATGTTATCACTAGCCCTATTCTTTTTAAGTAGTATTGCTTTTGTGATTTGAGTTTTTTATGGTTTCATACAAATCTGATATATTTTTAAAATATTTTTTGAAAGTATGTTTGTGAAATAAGGATGGAAATTGCATTAAATCTGTATATTGGTTTGGGTAATATGGTCATTTAACAATGTTAAGTCTTTCTATCCATGAACACTAAATATCTTTCTATTACCTTGTGTCCTAAATTTCTTTCAAAAGTGTCTTATAATTTTTCCTGTATAAGTTCATCACATTTTTGTTAAGTTAATTCTCAGGTATTTCATTCTTCTTGTTGTGATTCCAGATGGTATGGATTCTCATTTTTTTCCTGAAGGTTCTTTGTTTGTATATAGAAATGCAATTTATTTTTGTACACTGATTTTATATCCTGCAACTTTACAGTATTTCTGGTGGAGTCTTTGAAATTTTCTATATAAAGGATAATGTCATCAGCAAATAGTGACAATTTCACTTCTCTCCCAATTTGGATACCTTTTATTCTTTTATCTTGACTGATTGCTCTGACTAGAACTTCCAGTACTCTATTGAATAGAAGTGGTGACAGAGTGCATTCCGGTCTTGTTCCTGATTTTAGGGTAGTGGGCTTCAGCTTTCTTTCATTCAGTATGAAATTACCTGAGAGTCTGTCATATATGACTTTAATTATGTTTAGGTAATTTCCTTCTCTACCCATTTTCTTCAGTGTTTTCCCATAAATGGATGTTGTATTTTGTCAAGTGCTTTTTCTGCATCAATTGATATGATCACATTGTTTTGATGTTTTATTTTGTTTATGTGGTGGATCACATTGATTTATTTTTATATGTGGGATAATCCTTGTGATCCTGGAATGAATCCCACTTGATCATGATGGATGATCTTTTAGATGTATTGTTGCATTCTATTTGCTAATATTTTGTTTAGGATTTTTGCATCTGTGTTCATCAGAGATATTGGTTTATAGTTTTCCTTTTTTGTGTTGTCTTTACCAGGCTTTGGTATTAGGGTAATGTTGGCCTGATAGAATGAGTTAGGAAGTATTGCTTTTTCTTCGATTTTTTGGAAGAGTCTGAGAAGGATAGGTATTAATTCTTCAATGTTTGGTAAAACTCGTTGGTGAGACCATCTGGTCCAGGGCTTTTGCCTTTAAGGAGATTATGGAGTCATTTCAATCTCTTTGCTATTGATTGGTTTATTTAGATAATCTAGTTCTTATTGGTTCAGTCTAGGTAGACTATATCTTTTTAGAAAAATGTCCATTTCTTTTAGGTTTTTAAATTTAGTGGCATAAAACCCTTCATAATATTTTCTCATGATCCTTTGTATTTCTGTTGTATCAGTCACAATTTCTCTTCTTTCATATTTAATTTTGAATATTTGTGTCTTTTCATTTTGTCTGTTGGTTAGTCTAGCCAAATGTTTGTCAATTTTGTTGACTTTTTGAAGAACCAGCTCTTTGTTGCATTAATTTTTCCTATTGCCTCTCTGCTCTCAATTTTGTTTAGCTATGCTCTAATTTTTATTATTTCTTTCCTTCTGCTGAATTTTTTTCCTGTTTGTCTTTTTCTAGTTCTTTGAGATGAGATGTTAAGATGTTTACTTGTGATTTTTCTTGTTTCTTAAGATAGGCCTGTAATGATATAAATTTCTCTCCTATTACTGCTTTTGCTGCATGTCAATAATTTTGATACATTGTATTTTCATTGTCATTAGTTTCTATATATTAATTGATCTCTTCTTTTATTTGATTTTATCTAATCATTTTTAATAAGATGTAGTTTAGGCTCCATGTATATGTGATATTTTTTCTTCTTGCAGTTGATTTCCAATTTCAAATCTTTGTGGTCTGTGAATACACTTGGTGTGACTTCAATCCTCTTGAGTTTGCTGAGGCTAGTTTCGTGTTCCAGCATATGGTCTATTCTTGAGAATGTTCCATGTGCACTAGAAAGAAATGTATACTCTTTTTTTGTTTTGGTTGGATGAAATGTCTTGTAATTGGCAATTATGTCCAATTTATATAATGTGTCATTTAAAGCTGATGTATTATTATTTATTTTCTGTTTGGATTATTTGTTCATCGCTGTTAAGGGGGTGTTCAGGTTCTCCACTATGATTGTGTTTTTGTCAGTTTCTCCTTTCAGATCTTTTAGTAATTGTTTTGTATATTTTGGTGCTTCCTGATTAGGGGCATATGTATTAATTAGTGTCAAGTATTTTTGTTGTTGTATTGTCCCTTTTATCACAATGAAATGTCCAACTTTGTCTCTTGTTATCTCTTTTAACCTAAAGTTTGTTTCATCAGTATCAATATAGCAACTCTTGCTTTTGTCTTGGTACTATTTACTTGGAGTATTGTTTTCCATCCTTTTACTCTTGTTTGTGCTTGTCCTTATGGCTGAGGTGTGTCTCTTGGAGACAACATATGGAAGGGTGTTGTTTTTTAATCCAGTTTCCTGCTCTGTGTCTTTTTATTGATGAGTTCAGTCCATTCACATTTAGAGTAGTTATCGATATATGAGGATTTCTTATGGCCTTTACTTCTGCTTTTTTTTTTTTTTTGTATTTCTTGTTTGTTGTACCAACTCTTTTTAATTTATTCTGATGTTTTGTTTCAGGTTGAAGAGGTTTTTTCAGTATTTTATGAAATGTCAACCTCATGCTTGCCAATTTCCTCAGCTTCTCTATGTCTGAAAAGGTCTTTATTCCTCCCTCACATCTGAAATATAATTTTGCTGGATAATTTATTCTTGGTTGGAAGTTTCTGTCTTTTAATATTTGAATATTTGATTCAATTCCCTTCTGTTGTGCAGAATTTCTGCTGAGAAATCTGATGATAACCTGATGGATTTTCCTTTAAAGATTATTGTTTTTGTTTTGTTTTGTTTTATTTTTTCTAACTGCATTGAGAATTGTCTCTTTGTCTTTGATTTTTGACATCTTCAGTATAATTTGTCTTGGAGAAGATCTGTTAAGGTCCAGGTATCTAGGGGACATATTTTCTTCTTGAATTTTGGCTTTCAGATCTTTCCATAGGTTTGGAAATTTCTCATCTACTATTTATTTGAGTATGCTCTCTGTAGCTTTTTATTTGTCCCTTCTTTTAAGCCTATTATTCTTATATTGTTTTTTCTAATGGAGTCCTATTATTCTTACATTGTTTTTTCTAATGGAGTTCTTTCAGTCCTTTTGATTCTGAAGTCCCTATCTTCTTTTTTCTGTGTTGTTTTTATGTTCTGATCGTCAATATCATTAATTCTTTTATATATTTGGTTGTCTCTGTTTTCTATGGCAGTTATTTCAGTTTTTCCTTTCTTTTATTGCATTATTTATCTCTCAAATTTTCATCTGATTTTTTTCTTATAATTTAAATTTCTTATTAAATTGTTCATTTTGTTCATGAATTACTTTTCTAAGATCATTCATCTCAGCTAGGGTGTTCTGCCAATATGTTTTCATTTTTCTGAGAGCCTTTAGAACTGCAGCCTGGTATTCTATGTCCCTTAGTTCATAAATGTCTTAATCTATAAGATCCTTTTCTGGTGATTTTTTGTCTTCTTTCTGAGCTGCTTAGAATCCTAAGGTTTTCATACTGTTTTTGCCTGCAGGGTGGCTGATGCTGTGGTGACCTTTCTGGGCATGAGAGCTTTTCTTGTGAGAGTTTCTGGGAGGTCTCTGCTTTTTCTTCCCAGTTGGTATTGTTGTAGTGTCTTGATGTAAAGCAGACACTAGGTGGTGATGGGGGGCAAGCTTCAGGTGTTTTCTTGCGATGTGTGGATCTCTCAGCTGTCATTGTGCCATTCAGGGTTTTCTGTGTCGGATCCCAGCTGGCCTTTCACTTGTATTTTCCAGGAGAGGTTTCTGGGATCCCCTCCTTGGCTGCCATCTTGCTGAGCTTTTTTTTTATGCAATCCTCTTGTATATGCTAAAAATATAAAACATTTAACCATGATTTTAAAGACAACTGGAAATACTTTATAATTAGGAAAAATATAAGAAAAAATAATAAAACCAGGATTTAAGGCTAAAAAACAAAAACAGTATGCAGTTATTGGATGAGCTCAAAAAAACAAAAATGAAAACAAAAAGGGATAAGCAATAACATATTAAATTATTGTTAATTGGAAAAGTCAAGATGTTTTTCTAGGCAGAAATCAGTAATTAGAATGTTGTGAGGCTTATTATCATGTCATCTGGGTTGGAAATAAAAAGTGGATTGCATCTCCTCCCTACTCAAGTTTTCGTCAGTCAACAATATTTAGATAGCTCTACTGGTGAGATAAAGTAATGTGAGTGGTAAAATACAGCTTAACACTCTGCTCCTTTAGAGACCGAGTGTACCTGTTGGCTTCTGCAGTCCCTCTGTCTTTAATCAACACGTATAAACTCAAGGCCACCCCCATACAGCACAAAGTATGAAGCAAGGCAGAGAGCAGTCTGCCTTAGGAATAGGTTTCAACTCTTGTGGATCTCACTGATGTAAATTGATTTCTGCTAATTGGAATATAATCTGACTATACCTGTGACCTAAACCACCATATCTTAGTTGATCTCCCTACTTCCATCTCCTCTCAAGCCTTGACTAACAAAGCTACGTGATTTTCCCTAGCCTACCTGTTCATGCATGCTTCTAGTGTTATTAGATTTTATTGAGTTTTCTTCTCCAGACCCACAGCTCTGGATTTCCCAACCCATCCTTGACTTCAGTATGAGATTCCCACCCACACACCAAGAAGCAGGCCCTAGATTCATGTTTCTGAAAATGTGGTTCATAGAACCCCAGAATCAGAAATGCTTTGCTGTGGGCATGAAGCTTGCAAAATGCAGATCTCAAGGCTCAGCTCAGATCTACTGAACCAGAATGATGGGGTTGGAGACCAAAATTGTCATTTAAATTAGTATTCTGAGAGATTTTAATGTACATGAGTACAAGGTATTTAAGAACAAGGCCTTGTTAGTTGCTGCTGTTCCCTCCGATGAAAATACCTTCCCTAAATCTATATATAGCTTACTTTCTCTCCTCATTCAGATCTCAAGTAATATCTCACCCGCTCTCCATAGAGATTTTTCCTGGTCGCTGGAGAGATAGATGCCCTGTCCCCCGCTTTATGTCATTGCCATATCACCCGCTTTTATTTTCTTCAGAGACATTAACAATACCTAAAGTTATTATGTATGTTTACTTGTTTATTGTCTATCTTTCCCAATGAAAACACAAACTTTACAAAAGCAAAAACCTGGTCTTTCTTTCACAGCACTTTCTTTACTGTGTCTGACACATAATAGGTAGATTCTGAATAAATATGTGCTGAATTAATCAAGCCCTGTTTTAGTGAAAACACCCAGATTCCCAGGAACACCAATGTATATTAGGTCAATGAGAACACAAAAGATTTGTCTTCTTGTACATACTAATGGCTTTTCTTTCTGCTCTGTATAAAGCCAAATGTGGAAATATGTAAAATTAAATTGAACTGTTACTGGGAGTGATGTTTTTTTTCCTTGGTTCTTGTCTTCTTGAGGGAAAGAATTCAGTCAAAAAACCAAGTTAAGCATGCAGCAGGTAGCAAAATTTATTATCAAAACAAGTACACTTCAAGCATGGAGCAGGCTGATCTGAGAGTGGGTAGCAGCCTCTCCTTACATTGTATGAGGGTTTTTATCTCTATTAGTAGAATTGTTTTCCCCCTTTTCAGTATCTTCCTCTTTTTCTGTTGTTGTTACTTGCCCTCCCTTCTTTTTCTCAGGGGTATAAGCATGAACAAACTTATTTCCTATAATTTATTTAAAAAGGTTGTAAAGGAAACAAAACCACTATGTTTGATCTAGGACATCTGGGTAAGACGGATGCACATCCTGATAAGCAGAATATTTGTAATGCAAATTGGGGCAAAGGTGGGGGCCTTAGAAGGTCTCTATTGGTAATCTAAGCTGGGGTTAGTTCTTCCTCTTCCTGCTCATTTCTACCTTTCTACCTACCATATAAGAATAAAATATGTACTTGTATGTGCATTTTTAATATGCTACTATGGTTGTGTTATATACCTACAACATTGCAACAGTTGAATAAGCCATATAAAACTGAAATCTTTGGAGAAGTAGTTGTTTGGATAAATAATTGTTCTGGATGGATGAAGATTAACACTTTTAGTACCAGAAAAGTATTAATAGTTTAATAGACTTCTTTATATATATAAGTATATGTTTCAAGTACTTGTAATATTATGATTTGTATCAAATGACCAAAATACATTTCTCATATACTATATTTAATCTTCCACTGTTCTGGTTCACAGCTCCCAAAACCATTGGAATTTCCTAAATGATAAGAGCTAATAATTGTATTTTCTTATGTTAATCAGGTGACTTTTGGAAAGCACCTAAGGGTGGGGGCTGGTTGTCAGTGGAAACAACCATGTGAGTAGAGGGTTGGAACTTTTATTCCTACTGTAAGAGCTCCAAGGAAGAGCTGGAGATTGAATTCAATGATGTTCTTGTAATGAAGCCATAAAAACTCTTAAGGACTGGATTTGGACAGTTGCTGAGTTGGTGAACACATGGAGCTTTGGGAAGAGTGAAGCACTTGCAGTGATTCTCAACCTTCTTAATGCCACAACCTTTTAATACATTTCCTCACGTTATAGTAACCCCCACAAAATTATTTTTGTTGCTACTTCATAACTGTAATTTTGCTACTGTTATGAATCGTAATGTAAATATTTGATATGTGTTTTCCGATGGTCTAAGGCGATCCCTGTGAAAGGATTGTTCGACCCCCAAAATGTCACGACCCTCAGGTTGAGAACTGCTGACTTAGAAAGAGCATGAAAGCTCTGTGCCCTTGCCCCATACCTTGCCCTATGCATCTCTTCCATCTGGTGGTTCCTGAATTATATCCTTTTATAATAAACTGGTGAGCCATTAAGTAAAATGTTTCCTGAGTTCTATGAGCTACTTTAGAAAATTATTTAACTCCAAGGAGGGGTTTTTGGGAACCTCTGTTTATAGCCAGTTGGTCAGAAGTACACATAACAGCTATGGGGAAGTAGAGTGGTCTTGAGGAACTGAACCTTGAACCTATGGAACCTGATGATATCTCTGGGTACATAGTGTCAGAATTGAGTTGACACCCTGCTATTTTCATAGAATTATTTGTTGGTGTGAAGGAAATTCCACAACACCCTTCCCTGCAACACACACGTTAGAAATTGATTCTCAGAACACAAAAAGAGTACTTCTTTGCTTTAACAAATATAGTAAAGTCAGGAAACATGGATATGTCTTGGGTTCACCTGAATGAAGATTCCCAGGCATTCAGATATCAAAGGTTCATTAAGGATGTATTGAAACCCCATCATCAGCATGTATAGCTTGCAGCAGCTACTTTAGTTAATAAATTTATTGTGAAAGTTTATCAGTGGTTTCCTGAGCATTTGGGTTCACATAGTGGCACTCCTGAAAAAAAATATACCTTGTTTCATTGAAATCCAGCAACTCAATAAGTGTCAATCAATATCTTTTACCATTCTATTTTGGGGGCTAAGACCTGTGAGTAGACTTTGCTCTATCTATTTATTTGCATATGCCATATACAAAGTTGTAGCCTTATTAACAGTGACCAAGACATGAAAACTACTAAAGTGTCCTTTAGCAGATTATTGGTTATAGAAGGCGTGGAACACATACACAATGGAATATTATTCAGCCACAAGAAAAGATGAAATACTGCCATTTGGGACAACATGGATGGATTTTGAGATTATCATGCTAAGTAAAATAAGTCAGATAGAAAAAGTCAAGAATCATGACTTTACTCATATGTAGGATATAAAACTGATAGCAACAAAAGTACAAGACAAACAATCAAAGAAACAAAACCTCATAGACACAGACAACAGTTTAGTGGTTACCAGAGAGTAAAGGAGGAGTGGGGTAGTAGAGAAGGGGGACAAATATATGGTGATGAAAGGAGAAGTAACTTCCAATGGTGAGCACAGAATATGATATAGAAATGATGTATTATAGAATTGTACACCTGAAATATATAAGTTTGTTAACCAATATCACCACAGTAAATTTAATAATAATAAACCATGGTATTTGAGAAGAATTGCTATTTATATGGATATAAAAAGTAAAATATTAATAAAGTACTCATATAATCATAAACAACCAAAGTTGTAGGTTTATATTGTTATCTTTATTTTATAGATAAGTAACAAAAGCCCAGAGAATTTAAATAATTTGTCTAAAGTCCACAAAAGTGTGTGAGTGTGCATATACTGATCTTCCTGAAATTGATTACTTGCCTGCCCACCTGAGTAGCATAGTCAACACCTTGTTATATTCCAAGTCTTACTCTCCTAATAAGATTTGCTCATTAAATAGAATTGAGAAGATGTCTAGATTAATTTTTATTTGCATTATCTTCTTTATTTTTAGGATTTTACATAGGTCTTTTTTGAGAAAAAAGACATTGTACAGAATGGTTTACAATGAAATGTAAGTTTTTCTGTAATCCCAGTCCCTCCTTCTCTGAGGCAGCCAAAGCAACCATTAGTGGTCTCTTGCCTATTCTTCCAAAATGTTTTATGCACAGAATACAAGAGACTACATACAAACATATGACATATGTATGTGTGTGTGTGTGTGTGTGTGTGTGTGTGTGTGTGTGTGTGTACACGCATACATACTGGGTCTGGCACAAATAAAGCCCTTTTTTCACTTGATATACCTTGAAGACAATTCCTTATCATTATAAACATGTATATTTATTCACATTTGGCTGATTTTTACCAACATTTTACAATAAAATCTTTGAGATACATACACAAAAAATGGAAAGAATGATACAGTGAGTATGTATTATACAGATTTTAGAATTAACAGTTTACAATACATATTTCATCACATATCTATTCACCAATCAATTTATCTTATTTTCTTTAATGCATTTCAAAATAAGTGGCAGACATCAGCTAGTTCACTTTATCAGGAGATACTACAGAATGCATATTTGTATCACCAACCAGAGTGAAATGTGTGTTTACAGTTTTTCTCATAAGGGAATATGTATATAAAATTAAAATTTACATCCTAAGTTTAAGATTCAATGGTTGTTGATGAAGAAATCATGTAACCCAAAACTTTATAAAAATATAGAACATTAACATCACTCCAGAAATTTCCCTAATATCTCAATTCCTGTCATATCCCACATACACCCTCACCAGAGACAATATTCTGACTTTTTTTCCCATAGATTAGTTTTGCCTGTTCTAAAACTTCATCTAAGTAGCATCATGTACATGTACTTTCCTGTGTAAGACCTCTTTAATTTAACATGGAAGTTTTAATATTTAGTTGTAGTGTCTCTATTAGTAGTTCGTTCTTTTTATTTCTAAGTCATTTTCTATTATATATATAATTTTACATTTATGCCAGTCATCCTAAATATAACAGTTATGTTGTGAGGCAGGGGTTGTTTCATTACTTTTTCATGTGCATAGCCAGTTTTTCTACAGTCATTTGCTCTTTTCAACACTGGATTGCTTTAGTGACTTTTTAATAAACTGAATACTTTTATGTATGTGTGTATTTTTTTGGACTCTTTTCCAATAATCTTTAAGCTAGTACTATACTGTCTTGAATAATGCAACTTTACAGCAATTCTCCAAATTTGTTGTACTTTCTCTTAACTTCTTTCACTGTTCTAGAGCCTTTTAGTGCCATATACATTTAGGGAATTAGGTTGTCAACATAGTAGGATTATGCCTGATACTGCATTGAATCTATAGATAAATTTTAGGTAACTGACATCTTAAAAATATTAAGTCTTCTAATTCATGAAAATAAATGTCTCCATTTATTTGGGTATTAATTTCTGTCAGCCATTGTTTGTAGTTTTCAGTATAGAGATCTTGCACATCTATTATATTTACTTTTAGGACTATGATGTTTTTTGTTGCTGTTGTTAATTGCATTGCATTAAATTTAATTTCCAATTAAAGCTCTTTATCATGAAAATAAAATTGATTTTATATGTTAATCTTGTATCTTGTAACCTTGCTAAAATGACATAAATTAATTCTAATAATTTTGCTTGTAGATTTCTGAAGATATTCTATATATACCTCATGAGATCTAAACATAAAAGAGTTCTTTGTTTCTTTGATAATCTTTATGCTCACCATCTTTTTGCCTTATGGCAATGGCTAGTACCTTCAGTGAAGTGTTGAATAGATATGAAAGTAGTCATTTTTTCCTTGTTCTGAGGCAAAAATCATTAAATATTTCACCTTAAATATGATGTTGTCTTTAGGCATTTGTAAATAACTTTTTGAAATTAAATGATTTCTTATTTTTTAATATTTATTTTAATTGAGATATAATTCACACAATATTATTATTAGTTTTAGGCGTACATACAATATAAAGACTTGATATATTTATATATGGTGAAATGATCACCACAATAAGTTTAGTTAACATCCATCACTGCACATTATTACAAATTTTTATATAGTGATGAAAACTTTTAAGATCTACTCTCTTAACGATTTTCAAATATAAAATACTGTATTATTAACTGAAGTCACAATGCTATAAATTATATCCCCAGGACTTATATGTAATGAGAAGTTTGTACCTTATTTTATTATTAGCTCCAGGTGGAGAAAACACAGAGATTAAACACACACCTCACAAAGTGATAACCCTATTACAATAATATATTTTTTATGCTGGACTTTATATCCCATAGCTATATATTTTAAAAATTATAGCTGACAATCAATATTATTTTATAATAGTTTTAAGTGTACAATGTAGTTATACATTTACATAATTAATGAAATGATTTTCTCAATAAGTCTAATACCCATATGAAACAATACATAGTGTTTACAATATATTCCCCATACTATATGTCACACCCCTATGACTATTTTGTAACTGCCAATTTATACTTTTTAATCCCTTCACCTTTCTCTTCCAGACCCCCAACTACTCTCCCATCTAGCAACCAGAAGTTTGCCCTCTGTATCTATGAGTCTGTTTCTGTTTATTATATTCTTTATATCCCACATATAAGTGAGATCATATGGTATATATCTTTTTCAGTGTGATTTATTTCACTTAGAATAGCACACTATAGGTCCATTCATGTTGTTGGAAATGGTAAGAATTTATTCTTTTTTATGGAAGAGTAATAGTCCATTGTACATATGTATGACAACTTTTCTTTTGTTGTTAGATTTATTTGGGTGCCATTGGTTAGCAAGAATTACATTGGTTCCACGTGTACAATTCTACAGTCCATCGTCTATATGTTGCATTATATGTTCATCACGCAGTGTGAGTTCTCCTTCCATCACCATACATTTGGCTCCCCCTCAGTCTTCTCCCACCCCTTCGCTTTTCTCCCACTCCCTCCTCCCTGACCCCTAGGTAACCACTAAAGAATTGACTGTGTCCATGAGTTTTTTTCCTTGCTGTTTTCAGTTTTATATTCCACATATAGGTGAAGTCATATGGTTCTTGGTTTTTCCTGTTTGGCTTATTTTGCTTAGCATGATCTTCTTAAGATCCATTCATTTTGTTGCAAATGTAAGTATTTCATCTTTTCTTATAGCTGAGTAGTATTCCATTATGTATATGTACCACATACTCCATTTTCTTTATCCAGTCATCTATTGAAGGGCACTTTGGTTGTTCCATGTCTTCACCACCATGAACAGTGCTTCAATGTACAATGAGGTATATAAGTCCTACTGACTAAGGCTTTTAAGTTTTTTGGTTAGATATACAGAAGGGATATTGCTGTATCATATGGTAACTCTATTCTCAGTTTTGTAAGGACACTCCACACTGTCCTCCAATTTACATTCCCACTGCTTGTATGCAAGTGTTCTTTTTTTCTCCACAGCCTTCCCAGCACTTGTTATTCCTTGTCTTGTTGGTAATAGACATTATAACACGTGTGAGGTGGTATCTCATTGTGGTTTTAATTTGCATTTTCCTAATAGATAGTGAGGATGAACATTTTTATATATGTCTTTGGCCATTTGTATATCTTTGTGGGAGAAGTGTCTGTTTAGGTTCTCTGACAACTTTTTAATTGAGTTGTTTGTTTTTTGTTTTTTGAGTCATACTAGTTTTTTATATATTTTAGACATTAGAACTTTATCAGATGCATTGTTTGTGAATATTTTCTCCCATTTGGTTGGCTGTCTTTTTGCTTTGTTGATGGATTCTTTTGCTATTCAGAAGCTCTTTAGTTTAATGAAGTCCCATTCATTTCTTTCTGCTGTTACTTCCGTGCCTTTGAGGTCAGGTTCATGAAGTCCTCCTT